>CAJPEV010004926.1:0-18226 GCA_905338385.1 Darwinula stevensoni
CAAACTCCGTCGTCCTGATGCCCCACCCCTAGGAAGCCTAAGTTTAAAGTTTCAGGGTCAGGGATCAAACCGTCTAGGAGGAGAAGCGACTACGCACAGACACTTACGCTCATTAGTAAGGTAGATTATTTGAGCTCTTCAGTCGTTGATTTGCATTATTTTGATTCCTTATCAAGTTATCCTTTTTCATTTACATCTGTTTCTTTTTTTTCATTAATGCAACAAAAACGACCCCGCCAAAATACATTACGGTCACTAGTTTCCATTATGATTGCCTTTAGGAGAAAGAGGACTGGCTGGAGTAGAGGGGAGACGCGTCGGGTGGAGGTTCAGATGGAAAGATCGAAAGTGGGGCATTCAATGAAAAAAAAGCGTCATCGACACAAGGAAAATTGAATAGCTGATTGAATAGAGCCAACAATCTGCTCCAAGGCCCTTTCTCGAGGTCCCCTACAACATTTATAAAGCGCAATTTAGACATAGGGAGATCGATTTTCATGTTCCTGTAGTACCTGAAATATTCGTGGCAAAGAATCTGAAACTATAAGAGTGATCTCAGGTGGAACAGGATCATATGTCTACATAGTATGTAATAAACTACGAAATATCTAATTCATTATTTAATGGCCCGTCAAAATCTTTGCATATACGTAGATAAATAGCTGAAGATCTAAGGGAAGAAAGACAAGAGGGTTGAGGACTTCCGATAGTTTTTTCGAGGAACGGTGCGAAAATCGTAGGGAGACCAAGCGTTACCAGCGTCGAAATGGTAGCTTATTTTGCAATACTATGCGTCTGTTATGCTCCAGGTTAAAAGAGTAGATAAGGTTGGGTCGAAAGCGAAGCCCCGAATAATGGCGGTTCTAGCCCTAGGGCAAATGACGTCACTGCTATACACCAGCCTCGACTGCTCCATTCTCGCCATTGGTTTTCCTCCGATGTAATATTATTTGAAGCGTAATGTCTACATTTCGTAACCAATCGCTGATTTAAAAAATATCCATTAAATCGAGGAAGGGAAAGCATCGAATGGGAAAAAGGTCGGGAGGATTCCGTACTGAAAAGTTTGAGGGGGATGTGACTAGCGAGAATCCTATATCTTATACTTTAACTCGAAGAGGTCAAAAGCTGCGGTGGTGGTGGTCGTGGCTGTCACCCCCAACGCGCAGGCCTACAATGCAATCCCCTTCTGGATCATAGGCCAATCCATCCACGGCCTAAAGCGCCAGGCCTACAAGGCTGCGCCTTTCCAAGCCATCATATATACTTTAAATCAAAGAGCCTGAGAGTTGCTGTGGTTGTCACCCCAGCGCGCGAGACCTACGTGACTATGTCACTTCATGCCATAGGCCAGGCCATCCACCCCTAAATGCGCCAGGTCCTTGAGGCTATGCTATTCTAGGTTATAGGCTTGGCCATCCAACGCTTTTAGCGCCAGGTCCATTGCGCCATATCAGTCTTAGCCGTAGGCTTCGTACTTACCTGTGTCAATCAAAGTTTTTTTCTTTATTTATTTTTTTTCCGTTAGGTCAGGCGTGGCAGTTCGGGACATCGCTTCCATGCAATAGTTTGCGTTTTATGTCATGGCCGATTTATTTGAGTTTTCATGATTGATGAAATCAAAATAATTACGTAAGTTCTTTGTTTCATACGTCGCGCAAACGGGCCGCTCCTCCAACAAATATTGTAGTGGTTTTTGCGAGATGAGATTGAACGTGTAATAAAATGTTGAAAGAGGTCCCACAGGACGGCGATGAGGCATTCGCTGCAGATATGAAACGATTGGTGCTGGCGCGGAAACAGCGTGTGCCACTGCCGTTGCGGTGCGAAGTACCTAAATCGTTGCTGGCCGTAATGGCTGGACTCAATTTTGAACACCAAGCAGATATACCTTGGGAGTGAATGGCCGCTCAGACCGGTGAACAGCAAGAGCCAGCAAATGCTTAGCTCCGGAATAGGAGAGCCGTGCAGTCTGCTGGGCAACTTGATGC
Source organism: Darwinula stevensoni (assembly GCA_905338385.1). NCBI lineage: Eukaryota > Metazoa > Arthropoda > Ostracoda > Podocopida > Darwinulidae > Darwinula > Darwinula stevensoni. The sequence continues at coordinate 1,992 of CAJPEV010004926.1, forward strand.
AAGGAACGCAGCACTCAGGTCGAAAGCCGGGAATTGAACCTGGACCTCCTGCTTGGCAGTCAGGCAAGCATTGCTACATTGCATGCGCTACCATTACACCACGGAACTAGGGACATTTTGCCATGCCTCTTCCTGTCATCTCAATAATTACAGTCGTTTGTCACAGCAAGCACTGTTAGGCTGCACATTTTCATGCAGGGAGGGGCATTTGTTTCACATTGCTGGCGCAACGGAAAACAACTTGATGCAAGGAACACAGCACTCAGGTTGAAAGCCGGGGAGCCATGGAATTGAACCTGGACCTCCTGCTTGCCAGTCAGGCAAGCATTGCTACATTGCATGCGCTACCATTACACCACGGAACTCGGGACATTTTGCCATGCCTCCTCCTGTCATCTCAATAATTACAGTCGTATGTCACAGCAAGCACTGTCAGGCTGCACATTTTCATGTAGGGAGGGGCATTTGTTTCACATTGCTGGCGCAACGGGAAAATGCTCCTGCTATAACTCACACTTTACCATGAGGCTCTAAAGGTGTTGCTCTCTGGTGCTAATGTGGAGGCGAGGCTTTATCAAGAATTAGTCGCTAGCAGTGTGCCGCACACGCACTAACTTCCCTCTATGCCGTCGAACAAGTCCTTCGAAATAGTCCGTACTGTTTCAGAATGCTTGGCGTCTACCATACGCTATCGCTAATTGCCCACGAGCTAACAGGTATTACCATGAGGCTCTAAAGGTGTTGCTCACTGGTGCTAATGTGGAGGCGAGGCTTTTTCAGGAATTAGTCGCTAGCAGTGTGCCGCACACGCACTAACTTCCTTCTATGCCGTCGAACAAGTCCTTCGAAATAGTCCGTACTGTTTCAGAATGCTTGGCGTCTACCATACGCTATCGCTAATTGCCCACGAGCTAACAGGTGATGCAAGAGTATTGAATGTGCTAGGAAGACGAAATCAGCAAAGCTGTCTAAAGTCCCATGGAAACGTGTTAAACCGCAATGTGAATTGTGGCAATCAGTTGGAATATCATGATAATGTTTAGAAATAGAATCTCCCTGTCAACTGTAAGCTATATGTGTATAAATGTAATAAAGCAGTTCGGTTCCGAATGAGTAATGCTATTAACAGAGGATTGTCAAGGAGACGTTATGCCCAGAGGTCCCACAGGACGGCGATGAGGCAGTCGCTGCAGATAATAAGCAATTGGTGCTGGCGCGGAAACAACGTTTGCCACTGCAGTTGCGCTGCGAAGTGCCTAAATCGATGCTTTAGGAGGTGTTAGCCATAATGGCTAGAATGATTGCTGAACAGTACCCAGTTGCACGTAGGGAGCGTAAGGTCGAACACCAAGAGGCAGCGAATGCTGAGCTCAGGAATAGGAAAGCCATGCAGCCTGCTGGGCAACTTGATGCAAGGAATGCAACACTCAGGTGTCGAAAGTCGTTGGGCAGCCAGTAAATTAACCTGGACCTCTCATTTGCCAGTCAGGTGTGCTACCATGGAACCCGGGACATTTTGTCAGGCCTCTCCATGTCACCTCAAATCACTACAGTCTTTTGTGCAATGAGTACAGTCAGGCTGCACATTTTGCTTTAGGGAGGGGACATTTGTTTCACATTGCTGCCACAACGGAAAAGTGCTTCTGCTGCAACCCACACTTAACGTTCACACTGTTGTTCACTGGTGCTACTGTGGAGGCGAGGCATTTTCTGAAATGATTCGTAAGTATTCTGTTGCACATGCGCTAAATTCTTTTTGTGTTGAAGTCGAACAAGTTCTTTAAAATATCCCGTACTGTTTCAGAAGTACAGGTACCTGTACCTCAAGCTAATGCCAATAACCCATGAGCTAATCCATGATGCAAGAGTATTGAATGTGCTAGGGAGACGAAATCAGTAAAGTCGTCTTGAGTCTCATTGAAAACTTGCTAACCCGTTCACAATGAACGATTGTGGCAATAACCTGGAATATCATGATGATGGTGTTTAAGAACAATCTCCTAGAAAATGAAATGAAGCGGTTCAGTTCTGAATGGGTAATGCGATGAACAGAGGATTGTCAAGGAGACGTTATGCTCACAATAGACGATTCAAATTTCCACCTCTTAGACGGCCAGCGTAGCGGCCGCAGGCCGCTAGTCTAATAGTTAAATTCGAAGAGCCCGAAAGTTGTGGTGGTGGCTGTCACCCTAAGGCGCGAGCCCTACAGGACTATCATTTTAGGCCATGGGCTCGGCCATCCACTGCTCAAAGCGCCAGGTCCATGAGGCTTCTCCATCTAACACTCTTAGCACTAGGTTCAAAGGGCTATGGCAGTCTGCGCCATAAGCTTTGGCTCATCTTATTACATTTCCATAGGCTTCATACTTAGTTGTGCCAATCGAAGGGTGCTAATAACTGAATGCGTGACACGTGTTCACTGATGGACTGCAAGTTCTCCATTTGAATACATTATTTGTTCAAGTATTTTATCTGTTTTTTTTGTTCGTTAGGTTGGGCGTGGCAGTTCACGCCATCGCTTACATGGAATAGTTATCTGTTTGCGTTTCATGTCATGGCCGATTTACTTGAGTTCTCATGATGGATGAAGTCAAAATAATGACGTAATTTATTTGTTTCATATGTCGCGTAAATGCTCCTGTCGCTCCTCCCATCAAAATAGCGGCTCTTTTTGCGAGATGAGGTCGAACGCGAATAGAAAATGTTGAAGGAGGTCCAATAGGACGGCGATGAGGCAGTCGCTGCAGATAAAAAACGATTGGTGCTGGCGCGGATAACAGCGAAGTGTCTAAATCGGTGCTTTAGGAGGTGCTACCCGCAATGCCTAGAATGAGTGATGAACAGCACGCAGCTGTACGTAGGGAGCGTACGGCCGCTCAGACCGCTGAACAGCAAGAGTCAGCGAATGCTTCACTCAGGAATATGTGATCCGTGCAACCTGCTGAGTAACATGATGCAAGGAACGGGAGACTCAGGTGTCTAAAGCCGGGCGGGCGGCCGGGAATTGAACCCGGACCTTCTGCTTGCCAGTCAGGTGTGATACCATTATACCACGGAACTCGGGACCTTTTGATATGCCTCTCCATGTCATCTCAATAACTGCAGTCGGTTGCCGCAGCGAGCGCTGTCAAGCTGTACATTTTGCTGTAGGGATGGGGGCATTTGCTTCACATTGCTACCACAACGAAAAAGTGCTCCTGCTGCAACTCACACTTTACTCTGAAGCTCTGAAAGTGTTGTGTTGCTCTTTGGTGCTAATGTGGGGGCGAGGCATTTTCAGGAATCATTCTTTAGTATTGTGCCGCACATGCGCTAACTTTCTTCGGTGCTAAAGTCGAACAAGTTCTTGGAAATGGCCTGTACTGTTTCAGAATCAGTGGTATCTGTACCATAATCTAATGATAATAGCCCATGAGCTAATCGGAGGTGCAAGAGTATTGAATGTGCTGGTACAACGAAACCAGCAAAGTCGTCTTGAGTCTCACGAAAACCTGCTAAACCGTGGTGTTCACAATGGCGATTGTGGCAATGAGCTCGAATATCATGGTGATGGTGTTCAGGAACAAAATCTGCCTGTGTACTGTAAGCTGTATGTGTATAAATCCAAAGAAGCGGTTCAGTTCCGAATAGGTAATGCGATGAACCGAAGAGGGACGTCACAGGAAGAGAACGTCAAGGAGACGTACCCCTTACGGAAATGTCCTATAGGAAACCTATAGACTTTCCTATGGGTTTTTGAAACATGAAAAACCTATAGGATCCTTTAGAATCCTATAGGATCCCTGTAGGGTCTTATAGGTCTCCTGACCTATAGGATTCGGGAGGATATTTTGGGTTTCGAAACCCAGGCATTACGACGGAAAAGGCGACCGGGTTTAATGTTGGGAGGCAGTCATTCAACCCCCCCCCCCCCCGACCCGTCACTGGCTGGCTATGTGAGAAAACGGCGCTGCAAAAATACCCCTAATTTAGGGGGGCAGTCATTCACCCCCCCCCCCCCCCGACCCGTCACTGGCTGGCTATGTGAGAAAACGGCGCTGCAAAAATACCCCTAATTTGTCGAAGGTCTGCCACTGCGCTTCGTTAACCGCCATGGCCAAGGCAGGGCAAATGGGGAGCGAAGACGAAGGGCAGTCCGTAGATCCAGACATTGCCTTAAAGCATCGCTTTTTAGGACAATTTAATATGTGGGCTATTATTGCCGGCCTCAAGCTACTCTGCGGGAATCGCAACACGCCGCGCACGTTTTCGAACGTTAGTGGCGTTTGCACACACAACGTATACCGATTACTACGGCTATGGGAGAGCACACGCAATCGCGTTGTGCTCCCGCGTGTGTCATGAATGCCCGCGCATGCTTCCCCCCCTCGACATCACCACGGACAACAGGAGATTTTATTTTATAGATTTACTACCTACCAGGCAAAGGAATTCCGCATGAAGAAATGATCCGAGACGTCGATACGATTTCTCCTTCAGCCTTGAAGAGTTCCGAAAACAGGTGAATTAAGTGGGTTTTCCTCGAACCGGTAACTTAAAATGGTTGAACACCCCTTGCAGAGGTCATATTTATATATAGGTTGTTTATTATGTGCAAAGCGTATCGACTGGGAAACAAGGCCGCATTAAGAATGCAGTTTACTACCTACCACATTTTATAATAGTACACTACCGCGTCGGGCAACACTGACAAGTCGAACTCACACAGTGGATCTACCAAAGCGGACTTCACAGTGGCGCCGAGCGCTCCCGAAGGGTTACGAACTTCGAAACGCCAGAAATTAAGCTCTTTCCTGCTCGGTATCAGGCCGAATTTTGGAGATTCGACGGGGGTGTAGCATGCTTTAGCAATGACTTTGACACTGCCTTGCTTAGCGTATGGAATGCTGCTTCGTCAAACGTATCTTTATTCCCAACCGAATGCCGAACGTAGCAAATAGAATGTCAAGTTTACTCAATAGGAAATTGGAAATTATTTTCATTTGATTTAATTTGGTAGTTATTTAATTATTTTTAACAGGAAAATCCCAAGCATTGATAACATTGATGACAATCTATTGCAACGCCTTCACAGAGTCGGCCAGTCGAAATGTAAGGGAACTCCTCCAAAAATGGACTGCGGCCGAAATTGCAACAGAAATTCTGGTGTAAACCTACCTACCAAAATCAGTAGGGTAGGGCCGAATTTGAATTCTTCCCGGTTGTCATCGAGGAAATCAACAGGGTGATGCTGGAAATGAACGATTTTCTTCTATTTCCCTTTCAGCGATCACTTTTTTGAGCCACCCTGTAGATTAAGTATTAATAGCTGAAATTACATTGGTTCGTTTCAGGGCCATGGCGTGGCGCTGGAAGTGCTCACCATCGTTTTGTCTTCCTTCTCCATAATCGGACTAGTTCTTACATTGATAATGTATCAAATTAACAAGTGAGTTTCCCAATTTAATTTTGAATTTTCTGAATTTTGTATATTTTCTTCAGCCTGGAGGCTTAATATTTTCCAGAACCGGAAATGAAACATCAATTAAGCTGAACAAACAGTTGTGCATTTGCCTCTTATTAGGCCACATTTTTCTCCTTCTGCTCATCGACCGGAAAATCTTCAATCAATCTCAGGTGAGAATATGAATTTCCTTGAATGTAACCCGACCTTAAAAGTCCTCCCTCGGAATGCATTTACTCATTTTGATTCACATTTTCTTTTTAAATGTTGAATTCATGTAACAAAACTTGATTGTTTAAGGAACACATTCAGAAATCTGTGGGCTTATAGCTGACTTTCCCGAATATTCTGTTGCTGGAAATGGAGCTAAAGCTTCGTCACTGTATCTAAATGTTACCTTCGTGTAATTTTTTTAGCGGAATGAGAAAAGGTCGAAGGAGAACTTACTCACCTTGCTTAAATCCCTCTAGAATTACGACCGTAATCAGATTTTCTTGACCCAAAGCTAAGTTAAGCCTTTTCACAGTGTTGGGAATGTCATCACCTGACACTCCTACCTTAAACTTTCACCGTACCATAGTTGCAACTATTCGACTTGAGAATAGTATTTCAGATTTTTATCCTAGCTTTAACGCCTCTCATATTATGCAGGTTGGCTGTGCAATCTCAGGGGTGTTCCTTCACTTCGTATTCCTCAGTGCCTTCATGTGGATGGCCTTGGAGGGCCTCTTCATCTATCGCCAACTCGTTCTGGTATCGCCAACCGGCTCCAACATATCCACTCGAGCGTACTTCATCATCGGCTACGCTGTTCCCTCTGTGATCGTCGGCATCACCGCTGCTGTGTCCTTCGGCACTAATACATATGGATACGGTGCAGGAGAATAGTGAGATCTTGTTCCGTGCTCATGGCTCAAAATAGCCGATTTCAGGACTGGAAATCCTCTGGTTTATTGGAAGGATTACCATACCTTAAAAATACTTTTAAATTAGTTTTCCCAAGTACCATGAAAAGAAAGTATGAAACAGAACGGTGGTGCCTGGAGTCGATGCATATTTATATTGAAATCATCGTAGATGCCTGAAATATCGCTATCACCAGTTTCGCCACACAAGTCTTTGAGTTAAAGGTTAGCCATAGAATCGGTGTTAAATACGGAATTTCCCATATACCTGCGTATTTGCATATTGATCAATTGCATTGTTTCACTTGACCATTTTTTCGATGTCACGAGGACAAGTTATATCCCATCCTTTTATATATTGATTTTAGAAGTAACATAATATTTGAATTTCTCAGCTGCTGGTTGTCATCGCCTCACTACATCTGGACTTTCGCTGGCCCAGTCCTGGTCATTATTCTTCTAAACACTGTTTTAATGTTTCTGGCGATTCGGAACATCAGTCAAGGGAATATCGGCCGTTCGAGCGGGAAAAACGACGTGTGAGTTTGGATTCGACTTTTGGGAGAAGTGTAGGGTGGATTTTTGAATAGAGCACTATCCGATAATATAGGTTTATTTACCGGATTTATAATGCATTTCCTTTGAAATAAAGCTGCATTATCGGATAGTACTCCTTAAAAAAATCACCCTTTATCTTCGACTTTAAATGGCTTCAAATCTTGACCTTGGAAATTATTGAACCACTCTAGGTTCTTCGTTTGGACGACGGCGTCCCTGTCATACTTATTGGTCATCGGTTGGATCTTCGGGTTCTTCTACATGCAAGTCACGCCTGTCTTCATCTACCTATTCACGATCGTCAATGGCTCTCAGGTAACGTGGAAGATGATCGCATTTATCTATATCTTAATTCATCATCCGTCAAGTCCCCTTTCCAAAACCAAAAGTCACCTGGTGGATTTCTCTTTTGGCACTAATCCATTTATAGGAGAGATGTCCAGTTGGTTCTCAGTCAACACAGGGGAGACATCCACCCGGTTCGTACGAAAAAAAACACGCTGTATTTGCGCAACATGGGACATCCACCTGATTTTAAAATCACCTACTGTTCACCTTCCCATTAAGTTCAAGTGGAGGTTTTGTAAGTTTAATATAAAAAAATAATTTCTTGTCCGATAACCTCAAAACGGGCCAGTTCAAGCTACAGGAATCGTAAGAGTTACCTGTACATTACGTCTATTGATGCATAGACCAAATAATGCAATGAATCATGGTCGCACGAATTGATTCCGCAAATAAAATGTTTTAAATACATAATGTCAATCTTAACGAAATCATCCTTTAATCAAGTAGCTCTGCCAATATATATGTATATACTGTATGTGGATGTATTCCCTTACCTTTAGCCCTCGCGAAAAAAATTGTGAGCTTCCCAAGTGGAGTTATGGTTGGTTGTTTTTTTCCGAGAAGCCACTGCAGCCTGCATTTCCAATTTATCTGAATCCTTCAGAAACATTCAGTGATTTTCAGTGAGTTTGATTGAGAAACAGTGCGTTTGATTGATTTTCTCACGGATGACTCACCCATAGCTCACTCATGACTCACTCTAGGATATTTGACAAAAGCATTTTTTTAAAGTAAATTCGACGTGGATAAAGTGAAAAAGAAAAAAAATGACCACCTCCTTGTCGCAGGGGATGCTGATCTTTATATTCCACTGCCTTCTAAATAGACGGCTGATGAAATCGGTCCGAATCACGCTCATACGGAAAGGATGGGGCACCCGAATCTTGCCGAGAAGGGTAGGAACAAGTTTCGCAGCATTTTCCCTGAATCCCTCTTGAAAGGTCTTGAACTTGATGTGGTTTATCAACAGGGAGAAGCCAGGAGGGAACCGTCGACCAATGTATCCAGATCCAATAATATGCGTAGCAATTCGCGACTGCATACTCGGGATACGCATCTCACGTCTAATTCGACCAGCGATTGGATGAGTCTGCACGCCTAGATCACGATTCGCTTTCAAGCTTGATTGAATTGACTTTGAAATGTCGTTTCCAGGGATGAATCGGGGGTTTTCGGGCACAAGGAATGTATCAACAGTTTTTATTGCTGTGCCTTTGTGAATAAATGAATATTGCCTCGTTTCGTAACATTGTTGTCCTTGAGTTAGTTCGACATTCTTGCACGATTGAAGCCGGGAAGTTAAGTCTTATGGACTTATGGGTAGTCTTATGGAGGTAAGCCATCTGAGAGTCAATCGAAAAACGAAAGTATCGTAGATAAGCGCGAGATGGCGCGATATGAATCGTCGTTGTGGAGAGTTATTTATTATCTTTGTAAAACGATGCTCCTCGTATTTTTCCAAGGTGTAAAGAAAAGGCAGAACTAGCTAAAATAGAAAGTCCCAAAAGAAGCCATGAAGCGAATGAGGGTTTAATTTGAAAGAATATTAGGTGTAATTAACAGAGTGCTTCGTCTTTTTGCAGATGCTTATACCAGGTTTCTAGAAATGCTATGCATCATCGGTTTCAGGGAATGTGCAGGTATCCGACAATGTTGCAACTGGTCCGATAAAAGGTCAACTAGACATGCCCTATTGGGTGCCGGCTTCAGTCACCCAACTGACTGATGGTCTGACCATCACTCGTCCACGAGTCAGCTGTGAGTTACTGATGGCTCCCGGGAATACGATCGACTGGTTTAGAATATTCAATAGTTGCGAATAAATAATTACTAATGCTTAAAAGAAGTTCTAATATTCATAATGACTAATAATAAGTAATGCTATAGTGATGAGAATTTTAGAAGAGTCATCCTTGACGATATGAGTCAGAGGAAGGAGGGTCGGAGGAAAGAGAACATGCAGGGCTAAATCATCTTAACCATTATTCCATTTGTGTTCCTCCACTCCTTCTCACATTAACCCATTTACAAAGGTGACATACTATGTTCACGCCCCTCCCCCTTACTCACGGGAGCCGGGTCTTCATTTTCTGTAATAGGGAAGACCGAGATCCATCAAAACCCGGATCGTTTTTCTGCCTGACGGTAGTCTCACCGAAGCAGAGTTCTGAATGGCGGTTCATAACATTCCAAGGCTTTCCCCTCCTGGAACATGCACTCACAAACAGGTCAATCGCATTCGAGTACCTTACGAACTGCGTAATCCGAGAGAGGGTGACCGAGAGAATGAGACTCGCATCGGAGCGCGTTAGATATGCCTTTTTCAGATGATTCTCAGGCCTTCCGTCAATGACGCTAACCCGCACACCCCAAATGATTCATTAAGCCAGGGATGATGGAAATAGGGAGAGCGCAAGGGGCAGCCGATGAACAAAGGGAGAACAGAACAGCTCCGACTGTCGACTTTCTGGCTCGTCTAGGAGCTTCCGTTTCCTCTTCAGTCTGGCGTCTGTAAGAACAAGCCGGTTTCGATTCCATTCGCGATTCATTCGTGATGGCACAACTGCGAGAGGGAGAGATGTGAAGAGGAACTTGCACATTAATGCAAGACCGAATGGAAATTTCGGTTTGTTAGCTCGTCAGGTTAAGGTCGTCCTTTTCGTGTACTTTTTCACCACCAAACAATGGAGTCAAGTCTCACACGAGTTGCGTTTGCTGAATTTTTGGATGAATTAAGTGCTATCATCGTAATGAGTTCATTCCAATGAGTTCATTTTTGTGTTGGACAATGCTCAGGCGCACAAAAGGGTCATTCCTCTATACCCAACACACTCCATTCGATTCTATGGGGGATGAGGGATTTCTGAAACCAATTTGGGGAAGCTTAAGTGCAATAGCGGGAAGTTTCGTCTTCACCTCTGCCTATCCACGCAACGTCCGGGGTCACCGATAAGGAGTCAACCGTCAGCATCCAAGGAAGACTCCTACGATATATCAATGCTGAATGAAAAAACATATGTGAAGAGTCGATTCGCAACGCGAATACGGATGCCTCATGCAGACATGCATACGAGCATTCTTTCGATACGTCGCTACGGCGTCGGCCAGAAATTCCATTCATGAATGAAGGCATTTCGCTTTTCTGTCTTGTGCCATCTGGATTTTTACTTATCCTCGGGGTATGATTTGGCCTCGTAGTCTCTTGATTTCTCTGTCTAGACTGTAGGAAGGAGTAACGAGACACAACTGCTTGCACGCGCCGCTCCTCGTCCTGTTCTAGCCATCTGGATTTTTACTTATCCTCGGGGTATGATTTGGCCTCGTAGTCTCTTGATTTCTCTGTCTAGACTGTAGGAAGGAGTAACGAGACACAACTGCTTGCACGCGCCGCTCCTCGTCCTGTTCTCCATTCATTTCATTCGCCCCGGTGTGCTCCTCCGGGCATGCAGGTTGCCTGAATGGCAGGAATGCCTGGGAATAACCTGAAAAAGGTATATTACAAGGACGGGAATATCAAGAATACACGTGTGGTGGCACGGGACTCGAAGGGGGGCTAGCCGCTAGGCCTACACAAAAATGATAGGGTTAGAAAGCAAGAGTGGAAGGGAGACTTGACGGATGACAATGGCGTTAGCATATAATGCAAGAGTCTCTTCGTAGATAAGAGGCCCCACAACCAATGAATAAAGTTCACGGAAGGAGTGAATCTCCTTTAGAAAGGTCTCCAAAAGATTTCTTGCCGAGAAAATGCATGCTGATTGCGTCACGCATCCTGCTCCAGTTTCTGAGGTCTCCATAAAAAGCCTGTAAATAATGCAATATGAAAATTAAGAGTCATGGTAGGCTACAGTGCCAATAAGCTAGCTACCAACAAGTGCTTCTCGGTTAGCTGTATGCATCTTCTCGGCACAGTATGCTTGCCATGTCTTTCTTGTCCTAGGGTGAATTACATTTTTAACATCAAAATACAGTTCTCCGTCCCGATCATCGCACAGAAGAAAGAATAAGTTACATTACTGAAAATGACCTATTATATATGTATGTGTGCACCTAACGAAGGAATACCAGGCTATGTGTATCCTACGATTTGATAGGCATAATAGCAGAGTGACATATATATTGTCAAGACACATAGGCTTAGCTGCGAACAGGTAAATCTATCTATATGGCGGAATAAGCAGAAGGCTCAGTTGATGGGTCCTTATTCTACAGAGCATTTAATTTAAATTGTACATCTTTGAACGCTCATATCTCTGAGAAGATGCAAACAATCATGATGAAAATTGACCACAATATAGAATAACTTTTGCCAAAATTTTCCACATAGTTTTTTAAATCGCAGTGGTCTCTATCAGGTTGAAAAACTGAATCTTCCAAAACCTCTGAAATCAAGATCTGATCAATTTGGTAAAATATTTTAAAGCTCATCATTCATTAGATTATGCCTTGATCCAGTAGCACTGAAAGTTTCATGATTTTATCCCATCTCCTTACTGAGATATCAATCGTCAAACCTTAGCCACTTAAAAGCATTTTTGGTAATTCCACGCCAAATCGACTAGCGAGTGAGATCGACCATCTCGGATTTCGACGAAAATCGGTTTACACATAGAGGAATCGATTTAAAGAATATCATTTTAACCAATGTTTTATATCTCGCACAGATCTCCAGATGCATGCATTTTAATTTGACCTAATTTTCGCTCCCAGCGCTCATACGGACTGAAATTGTGAAACTGTTTCTGCAATAACTTCCCCTCTATTCAAGATATAAGCTTCATTCTGGTGTCATTTTAATTGTGAGGTTTCCATTCACTGCATCCTAACCATCCAACTTTGAAATAAATAATACCCGTCATTGGTTCGGCGTAGCCCTATATGAAAAAGGCCTGGACAACTTGACATGTTCTGGATGGTTCTCACGTCCGCATCGCGTGGAGATGGGTGGTCAGTACGAAGTATAGGATGCCAGGTACGCCATTTCACGCGCACGACTAATAAGCCTGTCTACGCGGCCGGGAGCAGCCGCTCTCCTCCAGTCTACTATGGTTCCGTGACACGCCAAGACTGGAAGGGAAGTGGATGTTTTCGTGGAAGACGGACCTAGGCGGGGTGCGCGTCTTCCACGAAAGCTAAAAAGCTGCGCGTGCGCATTGTGTTGTGTTGTCCAGTCGCTATGGTTACTGAGGACAGACGGAATTTCAAAAAAATACTTACAAACCGACCGCAGTATCTGCCATTTCCCCATAGTACCTATAGGAATACCAGATAAAAACATCTGTGAAAAGTCAATTCGCAACGTGAATGCGGATGCCTCATGCGGACATGCATACCAGCATTCTTTTCAATACGACAATATGGCGTCGGCCAGAAATCCCATTCGCGAATGAGGGCATTTTGCTTTTCGGTTTCCTGCCGTCAGGATTTTCACTTATCCTCAGGTTAGGATTTGACCTCGTAGCCTCTCTCGATTTCTCTGTCTAGACGGAAGGTGAAACGAAGACACAACGGCTTACACTCGCCCCTCCTTGTCCGGTTCACCATTCATTCATGAGCCCCTGCGTGATTCTTCCGGCATACAGGTTGCCTGAATGTCAGGTAAGCCAGAGAATCACCTGAAAAAGGTGATGGTTTCTGTAGTATAACGTTAACTTGATTAAAAGCACTTCTATTGAGAATAATGCAATACTGAGCGACAAAGGCCAACTCACAAAACAAGTAGTGTCGGGAAAAAAATGTTTAAAGCTGGTTTATCTGGAGTTGAATCAACATACTTTCATCTCTGGAGGAACGATAAAGGAATATAGAGAGGGGGATTAACCAATGTACGCTTCGAAATCAAGGAAGTAAAAGAACAGTCCACTTTCACAGCATGTACTGTACATGATTGGATCCAGCCGAAGACTGAAACGGAAGAGAAAAAATATAGCCAGTCCCAGTATTTCCAGAATTTGATCGTGATAAGTAATAGGAAGCCCATGCGGGTCACGCCGCCTCTTCCTTCCCTTCCCTCACCCCCCCCCCCAAAAAAAAAAAAAAAATTTTTACATGTGATGGCATTTCGCATGGCCTCAGCGTTCATCATGAATTTCTTCAGGTTTGGATGGAAAGTGCTGACGGTAGTTATACCGAAAGGAGCTGTGGACGATGCGATGCGATTTTTTTTCTTCAAATTCAAGTCTTACGAAAAAGTATGTTGAAATTAATTGTCAAGAAAGCAGTTAGCAGAAAAGCTAACAAGCAACATTTCTTAAGTCTTGTGAACATCACATAAAGCTGAATAAGTTGTTCCGAATCCCATAGATTTTTGCCGTTTTGCCGTACAATTTCCAGAATGGTTTTCTTTTAAATGTAGTTTTTTTTTCCCCGAACATAACCGTTAAAATGAAGAATGCAAAAACGGTGCTTCTGTGTTTAAAACTCGGAAGTCGATGACGACTTAGTGCATAACCGCTGAGATAGAGCTCTACAATACTGACATGTCAGAAGCACTCAAGGGGATAGCCCCTCCCCCCCTTCCTCCCCCTTCAACCCTTTCCTTTCAAACGTTTTTTTTTCCAGGAGTCACAAAGAGGGGCCAAAGAAAAAGAAACACTGCTCCAGCTGTAAAATCCGAACGCGATCGATCCAACTCGACTTGACCTTCGATCCACTATCGCATGGATGTGCAGACCTTCAAAGCTTGGTGCATCGCTATTTATAATTTGACTCACGACGTCCATTTGCCTCGGTGCTCGTGTGCATCAGGAGACGGAGCAAAGGAACGATGATGCGATGGGGGCACCCACCTGGCATTCGTAGGTCCCTGCGTCCTTGGGTTGCACGTATTTAATCTGCAGCGTCCACGTCCCGAGGCTCTCGTTGTGGTGAGCGATGAACCGATCGTCCGACGTGTACCTCGTCCGGCCCGACGTCAGGATCGTGAAGTCCCCCTGCCTGATCCACGTCAGCTGCAACGCAGAAAACAAACACCGTCGCGATCGTCGAGACAAAAAAAAAAGAGAGTGAGAGAGACGAATCCACCCGCACCGTATCCTGCCCGAGGTCGGTGATCTTGCAGGGAAGGAAGGCGTTCCACGTGGCTTGCGCCGACACGTTCGACATGGAATTGTTCCTGAAGGCGGCGTGGTACGACGCGTCGTGTCCCTCCCACGTCGCGTCGTAGTCCAACAGTCCACCCCCGACTCCATCTGATCATCCGAATCCTTCTGTCATCCCTTCCCATTCCTTTCATTCACACTCGCAGACGAGACCGTTTCGCGATTTGGAAATGGTCGAAGCCAGAGGGGAGCTCGAAAGACTTCTCATAGCACTAGTCGACCGAGAGGAGGAAGGAGAACTTTCCTCGTTGTGTTCATCGATTTCTGGAAAGAACTTGCTCCGGAGGGAACATTTTAAATATTATTTATTATTTTATTTATAAGATTGATCGCGTTTCACAAGTCACGCGACGTTTGCATCTTCTAACGTCGCTGCATGACGTAATACGTCGATAGCCTATTTAGGGAAAGAGTCAAAGTCAGAAGAAATTTCCCTGTTTCCTCTTGGCGGACACGACCGCTGCACCGCTCTTCGCCGTCGGTGGTCAAAATTAATACCTGATAATTGCAAATGCGATTTCTCTTTTATGCTCCAGCGATATTCTTCTACTACTGACTTCAGGGAATACTATAAAAAAAGTTTAGATGGCATATAATGCAGCTCGATCTCGTGCCTATAGACCAAAGTGATCGAACTGCACTATGAAAATGCAAAAAAAATTTGAAAGACGAAGACGTGAAAGGGACTGACAGGGGCAGAAGAAGAAATAGGCGAGAAGGGCCAGAAGAACTGGTTCCGGTTTCAGCCCCACGTCAGGACTCATTCTGCATCGATCAATCCATTCTCGGGACAGGACTCCGAGGATCTGTTGAGAGAGATCGACGAATACGAACGGGTGAGAAACGATCCGTTTTTCTGGTTTTCGGCGCATAAAAATGTCCTGAAATCTCCCCTAGAAGATCGTCAGAAACGCCCCACGTCGCGGAGGAACAGAGGAAACCGCGGAAAAGGCCTCGGTGTCACGCCTAAATCGTATCCAATCGACGAGGAAAACCGTGGAGGAACTTCTCGCGGTCTCTTCTGACGGTAGAACCGAGAAGGATTCTCGATGTCCGTGGGTGCCAGATGCGCAACGTAACGGTCAAACAACATAAGAATCATTATGAGAAATTTGCATCTTTCACTTCTAATCCCCTCCCCCCCGCCCCCGGTTTTCTTGTCTCGAGTGCAAATACTGTATAAGAGTTAGAATGAAATTTCGTAGTTTCCCCTGGGAAACGGATGCTCCGAAATTCCTTCTGATCTCTGTGGATTACGTGCAACGTGCACGGAATCCACTCGTTTCGACTCGGTATCGATCGCCTGTGGCTTTCGTCGGATGTGGCTTTCGGTCCGTGGCACTTCTCGGGAATGGGCCATGGGATCGACGAGGCCGATGACGACTGCACATCGATCAACCGATTACGGTTAATGACCCAGAAGCCATACGATAATAGAAGATGGACACGATCTCATCCCGTAAGTTCTTTAACCCTTTTGGCTTCGTCTCGTCTTCGTCTTTTCTGGGATCGAGGACGTGACCTGTTGAGCGCGCGGTCGAGATCGAGGCCTCTTCTACCCGAATGCATATTATTTATATGAAATGAATGAATATTATTTTTCGAGTAACGTTTTCTTTATCGCGCACGGAATCAACTTTTGAGATTCGTTACGCCAACATTCGCCACCTTTTTTTATTATTATTATCGGAGGATTAAGAAGGCATTGCGTACTACTTGTCGACTAAATAGCACTCATCCGGCTGCAAATCGCGAGAAACGTCAGCGGGAAACCGATTGGGGTCATCACCACCCGGGGGAATTCCGAGGGAAATCCCTCCGTCTTTCCGAATTGGTTTTCTCCGGAAACGCGACGAGGAAACCCCCTGCCCCCCCCCCCCC
>CAJPEV010004927.1:0-10857 GCA_905338385.1 Darwinula stevensoni
AACTTCGGATAACTCGAAACGATTTGCCCGGTCCCTAAAAGTTCGAGTTAACGAGTTTTCACTGTATATAAAATGATGAACTATAATTTTCAGTCTACTACTCTGAAGATATATTGGGACAAAGAGGGTTAAGGGTTGGAAAGGAAATTTTCCGGCAGGGAGGAGACTTCCTTGTTAACCTTGGAGCCATACCCTAGGTTGGGCAAGTCACTCGAGCACCTAACAGTCACAGCTAAGCGCCAGCACAGCACATCTACTCTCCTCCATGGCTCGAGAACGACTCCCTTTTGATACCTTCCCTGTCTGCTGCAGATCGGAGAGCCATTCAGTTCTCATAACTTTGTTGGTTTCGATCAATCGAACAGAGTGATCCCCTGTTGCTGACTAGATCACCGATGGAAATCCATGTTGAACGATCTTGACATTGACCCCAATCATTATATGTTACATTCTGGCTCTTGGTCCCATTCATTACAGACAATCAAGCTGCATTGTGTGTATAAGTCCATGAATTTAGATGAGGACGGTTTCAAGTTCAGGCTTTATCCTGCGCATATCCGAAGAACAATTCGATCTGATAGGACGAGACTCCTATTGAATTGGGCGGGTCCCAATTTCTGAATCCTTCAAGTCATGATCCAACCTTTCCAAGCGGAATCCCTGCTACATCTCCCATGAGGCAGGTATTAATCGAATGGCAGCATTAACTTTGGCGTTGATCGAGTGACATTTTCAAAAAGCCACTTTCCTAGTTGGTCAACTGCCCTTCCTCTGCAGTGATTCGTCGGAGTCTAAGACACTCCAATCGAACAAGAAAAGTACTTAACGACCACTTCGATTAGTAAAAGCAAAGTGAACCCATAAAGAAAGAGAAACGGAAAGTTTAAAAGGTGATGAGAAAGACAAGAAGACTTTGACCAACCTCATCGACATCCGTGTTCTTCTGAGCAGCCTTGAGCGCCTTAGAAGCTTGGCCCAGCGTGGCGAGGACTACTCGACTCGTGGTCGTGCCTTCCAAAGCCTCCCTCTGCCTCTCGATCGCCGACAGTGTGCCATAAACCTGCTGAACTTGTAGCTCATAACGCTTCTTACGTTTCAGAGCCTGCGCAGGGAAAAGTTTCAGTGAATGAGATCGGATCAGACTGGGAATGCAAAGGAAACTAGAACTTGGGAGTGCTCACAGCGAGGGCAGCCCTTTTGTTTTTGGTGCCATACTTTTTGGCATTTTCGAGCTCTCCCGTGATCTTCTCTTCAAGGAAGTCCTTCCTTCTAGTTAACATATCCTCCATCTCATAAAGCTTCTCAATGGGACTTTGCGTAGTTTGTGGTCCATCATTTTTTCTTCCTCGAAACATCTTCCCGAAAACACTCATTTTAACTGGTTACAGGACACTTCACCTGGCACCACTAAATGAAACGTGTTCGCACAAAAGGGTTCGTCGAGATCAACTGGGAAATGCAGTCAAATGACCTTTCTCGAACGCACAATTCAACCTGCCAACAAAACAAGAAATTGGGGGACCATTTGGCCAATGAAAGAGATGGTTCACATGTTAAAAACTAGCTTGAGCCTAGACCTATAGGACAGTGCTTCCCAAGTGGATTCACCCCGTCGACAAATTACTATCTCACCGCATAAACTGTGAGCCCTATTTATTTTTAATGCAGTCTAATGCACTTACATTCAGAAAGGCTTACACAGGTATTAAAGTCAGCATCAGAAGAGCATATATGAAAAAAACATAGGTCTTAGCCAAAATAGGCCTAGATGGCAACTGAGAGGTGCAAGAACGTCTCTCGAGAATTTGGGGAAGAGCAAAGAGCTGGAGGATGGTGCTGCCCCACAAGCGAAATCATCACCGCCCTTCTTGGAAGGCTTCTCCAATGACCGCCCGGCCTCTATTTTCCAGCACCTGTAGGTTTAAGACAATCTGTATACTTAAGATGTCCGATCGGATCCCGCTCTGGATCAACGGAAGCAGTTGAAATGAAGAAAGTGTCCATTGTATTCACGCGTGGAAGTCGAGTCGTGGAAGTTAGAATTGCGGACTGCAAATCATCTATTTCGGAATCGCGCCGTGACCGGGCGTGACCCGATTAGAAAAGTGTCACCTAATCAACTAACGTAACCAGTGTGTCATGATTTTTCACACATGGCATCTAGAATTCTTATCTTCAGTCGCACCCTGCGGCTTTCGATGTCGAGCGTGAATAAAATGGAGAAAAAGTCAGGACAGTGCAGCGGATGTCACGCACCAGCAGTCACGCGCAGTCTCCAATCAATGTGACGGCTCGCATGCGCAGTGTCGGGGGATGCAAATTTTTCCTGGAAAAGACGCAGGCTCACCGAAGCGGACAATCCGAAATTCGGAAGGAAAATTTTACCACAGTCGACACCCGATACAAGGAACTAGAAGGGACAGGCTGCAAAAATTAGTTATAAGGAAAATTCGTTATATAGGGCAGTGTTTCCCAAACGGTGTGCCGCGGTCCACTGGTGTGCCGCCATGAAGGCTTAGGTGTGCCGTGAGATTTGAGAGTTGACAACAAAAAAAAACTAAAAGCAAGAGGGAACGCCATCTCTAAGCAGAAAACGAGCTGAGAATTGCACTATCACGCCTCGTATCAAACTGTTGAGTTCCACGAAGCAAGCACAAGTTTCCCATTGAAAGTAAGTAAATGACTGGGTGTGCCGTGGAAAGTTCAAGCGTCCTTATGTGTGCCGCAAATAAAAAAGAAGATTGGGAACCACTGATATAGAGGTTCGTTATATCGAGCGTCGACTGTATTTATTTTCAGATACCAATATCATACGTTTAAAAATTCATGAGACTCGATAGAGAGTTGAGCACGAAAAACAAATAAAGTGGCATATTTTTCATTGAGCCGTGGTCTAGTGCAACGTATGCATAACGTATAACGTATGTATGATGCTCAAATGGCAGATGACCGCTTGGAAAGCAGCCAGCATGGATTGGAGGAGATTCCGTTTCTAAAACAGTCCTTTCGGCGATGAAACCGTTCGACCCGGGGAGGCCGTTGGCCGAAAGGCGGTTCGAGAAGTCGGAGTGTGAAAGTATGAAAGTCTGCGAAAGAATTACCCTCGGCTGAAGTTGATATCATTTGGCGTTTCGCGCTTTCCTTTTCAAATAAGCACTCTCGATGGGGGCACAAAACGAACTGTTACTCTACCTAAAGTGGATTCTAGCCACACCGCTTAGCTTAGGTGCAAGAGGTTAGGTGCAATAGACCACGAACACAGGAATCTTCAAACTTCTCACTCCTATTTTGGGCATGTCGATTGGAGAGGTCGTTAGGAGATGGGAAAATCTTTTCAAACTCCTCTAACTCTAGGTTCAATTAAATAACTAGAAAAACTGCTGGAAAATTTTTCGCCGGTACCCACGGGGGTGCCTCTTAGAAATGGCACAGATGTCATTAGTCTATAATGGCTATTCTATCAATAAGTGAGGCAGCTTTCGGAGTAGGTTGCAACTTCGTCGTTCACGCCGCAAACGTTCGGTCGATGGTGAGCTCACTTTCGTACCGGTTCCGTTGGTTAGCCAGAAGCGTTTGTGGCTGCCGGTTAGTCGGAGCGATGAATGTGGGAAACACGCGGCAAGGCAAGATAGGATCCGAATGGAATGAGTAACACAGAAGAACTTACGGGGAATTGTGTATTCGCTCGAATCGCAGTTCCAGTGAGATAAGGAAATAAAAACGTTAACGTTTCCAGCGGACTCTTCCACGAGGGGGAAAACGGTACGACTACTGGGGAGAGAAGGGAAGAGAGGACGTCAATCGGCCTCTCTCCCCTTCAAAATCGAAAAAAAAAAGAAACGTTGCTATTGTCCCTCTGGCCTGAATCTGCTCGGAAGCCAGGAAAGGAAGTCGGCTGGCAAGGAAGAAAGTCTGCTGCCGACATGACCGAGGTCCCCTCCTTGCCCTCGTTGGCTCTGAGGCGAAGCGATCCGACGACCGTTATCGGATGACCGTTGTGATACGAGCAGGCATGCTACGGGCAACGTTATGGGCTTCCTACCTTTTCTTCGTATTCCAACCGGCGGGTTTCACTGAATAAATAACACCACAAAATAAATATGTCTGGGATTCTTTCCTTCCTTCCTCTTCCTCCTTCCTTCTTCCTTCTCCTTTGTCATTCACCGTTTATCTTCCCTTCCTCTTCGTGCATCTCCGCACCGGAGTGCCTATATATGAGAGCGAATTGTCGTCGATGCAAAAGCCTTACCGAGAAGTGAAATTTCCCTGCTTGATTTTGAAAACGGGAAGCCGTTGCCAGAGGATCGCATTCAATGGAGTGCCAAAGGTGTCGCATTTGGACGACTCCGATCTCTGCGTGTCGGACCTGAGTTCTAATTCCAATTATTTCAATCGAATTACTTATTTATTAATGGGTAATGGGCAGCGAATATTTGAGATATGAAGCAAGCATTAGTGGACTAAATTGCCATTTTTGAGATCTTACTATTACTGTCACGCCAAATATTGCTCACTCATGAAAAATTATATTTCCTTTCCAGTCTCAGTAAATGCTGGGGTCGCTTTGTTCAAAGCAACCATCAGTTTTCATGAATATTTCACATTTTGAAATTTGCTGATTGCATTCCTTACCAGCTTAACGTATGATCATTATAAGGATGATATCTTTTGAGACTGCTCTTGCGGTTACCATTGAGCAAAACCTGACTTATATGATATCGCTTAATAGCTCTCGAAAAGGGCTCTTCGGTGATGCATCATTCGTTCAAATAGGTTGTAGTTCAGGCAAGTTGGAGCAGAAAGAAAAGATGTGACTTGATATTTGTCATTTTTTGCGAGATGGAATTTCGAATGAAAAAGTAAGATTTTTTTTTCCTTTTTTGTGGAAAAGGGAATAATATGCCCGCATGCTGCAAGGATGAATGGATAAAATTGGGACAAAGACCAAGTATTAGGGGCTCTCCATGTGTGACTGGCCTGTTATTCATTATTTTCGGTTGATGATTCTTGTAATTAAAAAATTCAGTTTTTGAATATATGAATACATATTTGAAACTTTCTGCGACCCCCGTCTTTAGCTAGGCTTGTTCAGTAGAAAAAGCGGTGAAAAAATCTAGTTATTCATTTTCTTAATTCAGCCATGAAAGGGTTAAACTGCGAAAGAGAGTTCGAAGAGAAAATGGAATAGGATGTGATAAGATACATTAGGCAGGCTATTAGTGCGGCAAAGACTGCTTTCCAGTCAACAAAGACTGAAAAACGCCGAAATGTATCGACTTTTTCTTTTTCTTTGCCCGAACCTGGCAACGTTTCAACCCCTTAGAGCGAAACAGCATCATCTTGAACCTTTTGTATTTTCCCTCTCTTTGCCCTCTTCTCTGGGGTGAGTCCTCGCCCCATTTTTAAGAATCCGATCGTACCCCTAAACCTCACATTTTAACTCTTCTTTCTTTCCTCCCAACATCTCGGCTGTAATTCGTCACAGGCGTTTTGTTCTTGCGAGAATGGAAACCAAAGATGCAGAGGAAATCGGGAAAAAAAAAATGTGGCCCAGAAGAACGGCGAGAAGTCGTTGTCGACTCCTCTCACAATCCCATTTCGAAACCCCTTGTATTTTACCGCCTTAATATCGTATCGCGCACGATCAGACACGCGAATGGAATCGTTTTTAACGCGAGAATCGGCGTTTCACCTACGTATGGATACAGAGACTTAAAAAAAAAAAAGTGAAAGGATATTTAAATTCTATAACTATTTACGTGCGTGCGAATTTTCTCCCGGAAAATTTCAGGAGCCAATCCAGTGGATGTCCTGTAGGCATTGCATTCGGATATTTGCTGAATATTTCACGTAGGCATTCACTGGGCGTAGCGGTCCGATCATTCTTGGCTACCTGGGCCAGAGCTAAGAAATAGAACTGGAGATGGCGCACTATACAATGGTTTTGGGGCAATTGGAAGCCATCTTAGTTGGGTCCGTGGTGGCTCTTCTTCATTCAATGGGACTTTCATAATTTCCCATCCCAGTTTTCTTGCTGTCGTGATCATGATAGCAGGCAATCATGGTACTGGAGGCCTAATAATTCTGGGGGAGTATCATAGGGCTGATAACGTCATGTCGGAACTCTTCTTTCATGTGGGCGAGTCTCCTATTTCTCGAGTGGGCCTCCAAGTTCCAGGCCTGCCTTTGCTGAGATTGCTGGGCCTACTAAGGCGATAACGTTACACCGCCCATGCATCATCACAGTTGACATATTTTACAGTAAGTCTAAGGCATAAAGTCAAACGAACTTCGAGTGAACGTTCAAAGGTAAACATAGGCTAAAGCAAATGAAGGGCGACCACGAGGTGCATGGTAGAGGTGTTGGCGGGTATTGGGAGGGCATGCTTCCGAGTTCAGAAGGGCTGCTCCAATGTTCCCGCGGTACCTGCTCCCTTCCTCGGCCAATGCGCACCGCAGGCCCGCTTTAGCCTAGACCCAACCAATATGGCTTCAAAATGCACCCGTTTTCCCCACTGAGCTAAGAAATAGAACTGGAGATGGCGCGCCCATAGGAGTAGCATATTGTGCGCCATCTCCAGTTCTATTTCTTAGCTCAGTGGGCCAGAGTTTCCGCAAAAATGGGAACTGTAGGATGCGATGGGGATCCCATGGGATCTTGTAGGGAACCTGTCGGAAGGGGGCAGAGTTCGATACATGGGAAAAACACCACCCCTTCNAACACCATGAAGATATTCCTTCTCACAAACTTCAACGAAAGACTTTCATTTCTTCCTCACCTTCTTGCCCTTGCTGAGCAACTCAGAATTTATGGAGAGAATCCAGGTGAACAGCCGCGTTCTTACAAATATTCGGGATACTCGATGGTTGACGGAATTTCGATTGGGTCATCTCGGCGAAAGATGACGATCGACCCAAAAGGGTTATTTTGGGATACTTCCCTCAGTCTACTTCAGAAATTTCGTTTTCCGCACGTTTCCGCAGCATCACTTAGATCTTTCACAACCTTTTCTTTGGATTCTTTGAAACGACGAAACGAAAGTTTCTCTCCGCCGGCTCCAAAAATCATCAATGTTCTTGGGGGCGGCGACTGCACATAGGAATGGCATCTGCGAATGCTACGAACCTGGCAGCGCTACAATCTAGAGATGCAATCGTTCAAGGGCTATAGAATGGAGGTGGAAAGAGCAAGGCAATCTGACTAGAAAAAAAATTAACCAATGTGACATTTTTAATAGGAGAAATAGATTAGGAAAAAGAGATTTTATCGGTCAGCCGAGGAGAGTGTATACCAGTGACTTCATTGGCTCTCTCTCTCTCCACCCCCCTTGGGATGTAGCCCAACCTTTTCTACTCTTCTAACCTGGCCTGTGGCATACTTCTACGACTGGGTTCCAGATCAGCCCATGGAGACGTGGACGGGTTTGGAGGGGAATACACTCGAAGCTCTGGCAAGACACTTTCGGATTAACCCATCCCCGTAAGGAATTTAAAATCTTTTCTATCGCCTATTGTATGACTTCCTCTCTTTAAGGTGAGATAATAGTAACCTGACTGCAGGATCAATGTCCCATAGAGTAGGATTTATATCCGTGGGTTATGCAGAGGAATCTTATTATGCAGTTTCTTGAGTCTAGTATTTATTATCGAAGAAATCGAAACCAATTTTCCCAATGCCATCGTGCGTTTCGCATTCTCCCTATTAGCCTCTCTCCCAGGTAAGCGCTTTTGGCGTCCACCACTCATAGAGAAGGGAAAGGACATGCAATAAAAACGTTTATAAACGTTTATGCCAGCATTCCCAAATTCTTATTCACCACGTAAGAGCGGATTGTATTTTGAAAAAAAAAAAACTATCAGGGTCGCTCTATCGTGGTACAGTTAGCAGGAAGGGTTCAGGGTTTAACCCTTTGAAGGATAAATCGAAAAAAAACCTCAGATTATTGTGAATCGCCATTTAAAAGGATTAATTGGATGTTTATCTTAAATGCAATGAATACTTTATATCCTTTCGATTAGGAGGGTTAAACATTTAACTAGGAGAGTTTTCTGAATCTTGTGCGTGGATAAATGAGTATTCAAAAGAACAGGTATAAATGTTTATTCCTTCTGAGGAATATATGAAGCACTGAATGGAAAATGGTATTTCTATAAAAAAAAAATATTAAAAATCATTTCTCCAACTCCAGAGGAAAAAGAATAAGTGATCGTCTTTTTTTAAATAAGTGATGGAAAGTAGTACATGTACAAGGTGGGCCGTAAGTATGAGGTTGTTGGACGCTCTACCGTTTTCTATGGGAGAAACACAGTTTCATAAATGCAGAAAAAAAATTCAATTGGATACGCAATCGATATTTGACAGTTACAAGGCGTTGAAATGCCTGCCAGCGTTTTTTCAGGACTCTTGCCTAAGTGGTGCAATGTCGTGCCCCCCCCCCCTCCCCCCAATGACTCCTGCCTAAGTCGTGCATCCGATCAACAACAGCGCCCTCTATCAGGATACAGCACCATCTCGCAGAAGTGAAAAAAAAACCTCTTAGACTCATGAACCTCTTTGTCAAGTATCAGCTGGATCCAACTGTCCCTTGAAAAGTTGAAGTTGAAAAGTTCATTGAATTCTGAGACGGTCGAGCACAGGTCATCACCTCACTTGAGGTGGAATGATCCGCCTCTAAGCACTTTTAATTCAGTTCTAAATGGGCATTGCACGACATTGCACGACACTGAAAGAAAGTGTTTCTCCCATAGAGGTTTCTCTCATAGGGTCTCACTTTTGCCCTCGTTAAGACCAGGTCATTCAAGGGTCTTCGGCGCAGCGGTTACGAGATCATTAAGGCCTATTGCGTCTTCTTGGCAAAAGGTGTCAAGACGTTGGATGCAGAACCGATGAGAATCCACCCGATATGGACATTCTGGTTATTGTTTTGTCTCTTCATGACCCTGGCATACAGTTGTCTGATCAAGAGCTTCATCATCTATCCAGGCACTACAAAGCCCATCGACACCCTCGAGGACGCCGTCCAGTTGACCGATGTCACTTTTGATGCCTCCAGATCAAACGATGCTCTAATAATCGATTTGATGAATTCCAACATCTCCTCCTATATGGCTGCAGCGAGTCGCGTGGTATATCTGCCTGGTATTTTTTCTGCGCTGGAGGAGGCGGTCCCATTCGAACAACATTGTCCTTGAGAGGGCTCGTTCTCCAAAACCCTGGGAACTTTATCTATGCAAGCATCACCTCAGTTCTCCTTCACTTGCAAGGAAAAGGCGACCCGAAGGTGCTGTTGAGTCAGGCAAAGGATGGAGAGAATCGCTCTTTACGAGATCTTCCTCTCTCTTTCCCGTTTTCAAAAGCCTGCAAACAGGCAGAAAATATCGAAACATGCACAGGAGTCTGGAAGGAATGCATTCAACCGATGAATCGGAGTTACCCACCAACATCAGGTATACACGTAGCAACACGCTCTGCGATGGAAAAAAGAAAGATATCCTTCCAAGTAAAAGTTCTGCCTTAGACTGTTGGAACCGAGTCAAAAATATTTCCTTGAAACATGGTTTTCGTAGAAAAATGGAATTTTCATTTTATTTCATCAAATTCTATTTCTTTTAGTAACTAGAGTACTGCAAAAAATTTTCAGTAACTGATTAACTGGAACGCACATTCACACTTGAACAATCTAAACCCACTTTTTTCAAATTGATCGCATTTGAATAAAAGTTGGGGCATTTTCAAGCTAAGAAAAGGACTAGTTTTCAGGCGATATATATTTCAACCGATTTCGGTTTTGGGACCCTCATACAACCGAAGTCTTGCTTCTATGACTTTTTAAATATTTTATTCCATCCACATCCATTTCCATTCTATGCACGTTCGACGTCCAACACTTCAACGTTGTGCATCGGACGAGCGTTTAGAAAACGTTGAGACCAATCATATTATTGCGTGTGCCAGTCTTCCATGTTGCTTGAGCACAGCTTTTGGCAACTGCGTGGATTTAAAGTAAATATGGTACATCCAAGTCCAAATAGGGTATATATACTAGTATGTCTTCCTCGAGGAAGGACTTACCCGTGAAGAGGGTATGCGGACAGAATCTTGAAAGACACAATTTCAAAGTCCAGAATCTCGAACTTAGAATCTCAATCTCCATATTCTATTGCCACGGTAGAACTCGCTCTTCATTTGGAGTTGAGCTTTCTCCCGGTGCATTTCGACTTGAGAATTCCCTTAAGATTTTCGGCAAAATCGTCATAGTAGTTGCATTTAGGTGACCAACCCAGCGATTTCATAAACAGGTCATCTGCTTCATATCCTATTTGCCGTTACCGGCCTGCCACCTTCCGAGCCGCTAGAGGGCCAGCACATTACCAGGCAGCATGTAGATGACGGACCACCACCAGTTGGGGAGAGTCTTAATCCCCAATAAGACTCTAGCACATGGAAAGCTTACGTAATTGGAAGAGTCAACTTTGATGCTGCGCATCATTAGATTTATTACTCTCCTCCTCCTCCTCCTCTGCATCTAATACTGAATCTTGGGGAAACGAACGGGATTATTTGAGGACCGTGCTGAGCATTCCATCGTGCATCTCTACCCTTCTGTATTCCCATACTTCACTTCAGCATTTAATAATTCCCTGAGTCATGAATTGCTATCAGAACATAATTCTGCGCTTTCCTCTTATCTGTTCATAATTTGTATAATAAATAAAGGAAAGAGAGGAGGAAATACTTTATCGAAAGCAGGGAGGCAAGTCCTTAATTGCATTTAAACAGGGCCGGATTAAGAAGTTACGAGGCCCGGGGCAAGTGAATTCTTGGGCTCCCCCCCCCCCCCCCCCCCCCCCCCCCCC
>CAJPEV010004928.1:0-18222 GCA_905338385.1 Darwinula stevensoni
GAGTTTGTGTGTAAATCATAAATCAGTCATCTGATGAGTAAATGTGTCCCGAATTTGAAGCGGACCGTTAGACTCAATCGTTCATCACAAATCGGACGTGCACATTCCTTAGTTCCAGGGATGCATTGCGGACGAGAGCCACCATCATGTGGTCGAGGGAAACGGACGGCCGTGAAAAATGAGCGTCCTTAAGTAGCAGGGAAGTACAGATGGTGAAATGGCACACTGAAACGAAATTTTGCCATTTTTCAGAGAGAGGTCTGGTATCCATAGGAATTAAAAGCGACGAGAAACTAAATATGGAATCGTTCAGGACAAGAGAAAATGGCGAATTCGATGATCGAAAATTGGATCAATAGGCGAAATCCTCCACTTGTCGGAAAAATGTTAGCGACGGCGACTCCTCACGCGGGATCGCGGAAATTTAGGTCGCGATTATAGGTGTCCTACATTCAAATGGCGATGTGACCGACAATACTGACCAATTGTGGTCAATCGCGGCCACATGTCCAAAATCGATCTTTCCGCTGCTGAGGATCCCCCCTCCTCGCGCACACACACACCACACGCACACATCACACACACACACACCACACACACCGACGTGTCTTTAAAGGGGGATGGAGGGAAATTAACAAGTACCTTTCTAATTATTTGAGAAAGAAGACGCGGTCCCTCTCAAATGTTTTTGACCAGCGGATTTGCATTGCGGGAAATTAGACCTTGCTCTTGTCGCATCGCTATCTTCCAAGAAACCACAACCGAGCAAGTGATGAATTCAGTAGACGTGAAGTCCCCTTAATTTCTAAAGCAATGATAGAGAGATACGAAAGGGGTGAACGACACTGGACGACCCTTACCAAGCGGCCACCTTCCATGTGGATTTGGAACCAGGTGGATGTCCCCCCTAGTGGTATTTCCACCTGTTGGAGCGATTTCCAAGCGAAAAATGCATCAAAGAAAGGAAAATCCACCCGGGAGGGAAAATCCACCTGACTCGAAATACATGTGCGCGGATTTCCACCAAATTTGGATGGATTTTCACCAAAGGGACGTCCACCTGGTTCCCTATCCACCTGGTCAAACAACCTGATGGATAGGGGGTGGACGTTTTGCGAGGGAATTGCTCGGCCTCGCATTCTTTCGCGGTAATTAAGACGAATGAGATAGTATAGGGCAGACCTGCTGCTCGGAGTTCACGATGCCATCAGGGAACAAGCGAACGGATTTCATTCCCTGCCCTTTCTTTTCGCGGTTTCGCAAGATGTCACGGAATTCTGCACAACCTGAAAGCCCCCGAAGCGAATAGCTAGAGAAATTACTTTGCGAAAGGCCAGGTCGCCTGCCAAATTTCATGTTGTCTGCTTTTAGAAGTACAAAAAAATATATATTTTTTTTATTTTATTCCTACCCCTCTGGATCGCAGGAAAAACCGCAACACAATTGAAACGACGTGCTCCTCATTCAAAGGCTCGTTTCCTTCATGTTACTCTCTAGCCAATCTCAAATTTCTACTTGCTATGGTCTCATTATGAAGATTCACCGACTGAATGCGACGATTGAGTCTCTAACGTTCCCAAGGCATTCTGGATTGCATCTAGCATCTCGTGAAATAACCGAGACGAGTGGAAGATCTCGTGACATCGTGACACGTGACACGTGACATGGTGACACGTGACACGTGACATCGTGACACGTGACATCGTTTTTGCGACTCGATTTCGGAAGGTCTCCCTCTTCTTGAAACCTCGGAGTTCCCAACGCGTTCCATCTCTAGGCCAACGAAAATCAAAAGCCTGTGGAGAAACAAGGAAAACCCAAGGCGAAACAGGATTGAGGAAATCCCAGGCGAAGGCCAAGAGAGAGAGAAAAAAACATAAAAAATGACTTCGAAAGTCGAAATGTTCTGCGGTGTTTGAGGAGAGCCGAATCTTTTTCTTTTTGTCATTTTTCATTTTTCATTGTCATTTTCTGCGAGGTGAGAGAAAGTCCAAACTTTCCCTCCGCAAAGGAGATGTGATCGGTTTTTTCATCCGCTTTTTTTTGTCATCCTCTGTGCATGGTGCAATTTTGTGCCATTTTCTTGGTCCTCTGTTTTGTTAACTTGAATAGCATTGCAAAAAAGAAAACCACGATGATGAGAACCATCTCACGATCCATCATCTCACTCATCTGAGTCACGTGAGTCCCGGCCATGCGAAAAACCGGGATTCACACCGGCCATCCTAAACGACTGCATCGTGGGCTTTTTTGCAATCATTTTCTCGAGTGAAAAATTTAGGACACAGAAGCACAGGACATCAACGAAGAGAGTTAGGAATGAATGAAATATTTAAAGCAATCAGAAGCATATCGGCTCCAAAATGTTCTCAACTTTGCTTAGTAGCTTTAAGGAATAACGCGACTCCAAGTAGAGTCTATGAAATTCGAACTGGTGATGAAGCAGGATTCCGAAATGCAAGAGCGATTGCATTATCGACATTTACGACAGGTTGTCGAATCCATTGCGAAATGCGTGGAATGGTGCGAATCGCCCTTTATCTCTCAGACGGAACCGAGCAAGGACTCCAAGCGATTCCGACGCTAAGAACGGAAAATTTCCGAGCTCTCTCTCTCTTGCTAGGCAGTTCCGAGTAAAGGGAATTCGGAAGGAATCCATTTGTGTGAAGCATCGCGTGACGGTGCATTCGCTCGACGTCGTGACCGAAGAGACAGACGATGCCACGCAGCATTCACGCACGGAAGGGGAAAAACTAGAATTACCACGCTCCAAAAGGTTGCATGAATGATTTAGGAGGGAACCACGGGAGTGCACCATTTAGAAAGGAGTGAAAAAAATATCGAAAGAATTTTGATCACTCGGCGTTCCCATGCGTCAACACTGTACTCGAAATTTAGATGAGGGACCGGGAGGTGAGCATTGGAAGTGGACTTAATTCATGCCTCCTGCCATCACTCATTGGACGACGCAGTCGATGCGAGACGGGAGGGCACTAGCGCGAGAACGGAACTCGCTTATCAGGCTTTGCAAAGTTTCTCTGCCGTTTGTTTCAGCGGCGGCTGGCGTGAAGGGTGGAAACGGCATTCCTGTCGACTTGTTCGTGGGAAGAGCCGGAAAGCGGACTGCGATCCCGCACGTGCGGTTTCGCTCCAAACCCGCATTTCCTATGCTGTTTCCGGATGAGAGGACCTTGAGATTCTCCAGATGGTCGAAGTGTGCCCGTGTGTCCTTCGAGATTTCTTCGTTTACGAAGTCGGAAGTGGACTTGCAGATTTACCGGGTGAAAGACCCGATCGGTCCACGAAGTTTAAGACCGTTATCATCGCCGGGGACACGAAAGACCGGTGCAGAATCGCCATCACGAATCCGCAAATGGATTCTGATCCTCCGGTTACTTCCTTCTCGGCAGAATCCTTTTTTCCGGCTTCAAGCTGTAATTAAGCTTTTACCGTCGGGATTGCGGAAGTCCTGCAAGGCTTTCTTTGAATCCAATTTCTACCGCACTTGAAGCATCACAAAGGACAATAATTTTTCCCTCCACGATTGTCTTCATTTAGCGACCGTATAACATTTTATGAATTTTTCCGAATTCCACCTCTCCGTTTTAACACGGACCAGTGGAATCTCTTCCGGGACTAATTTCACGAACGGACTCAAAATCCGAGGAAACAAGCCATGTGCAACGAATCTTACTCCTACGTCAGAGTACACGACAAGAGATCGAAATCATAACATCAACATGTTCAAAATATGTAAATTATGCTAATTACTGATTCCGTAATGCTGGGATTCCGTGCCAAAACCACCGTGATGCAACGGCCACGGTCTGCCGTCAACACGCAAATTGTGTCACCGATCGTAAAAGAAGAGAGACGATACTTTCCCCGGCATTCACTCCGTGATGGATCTCATCCGAGCGGCAGACTCATCTAAAGGCCCATCCGTCAACTACAGGCGACGCATTTCGCAAGTAGATGTCGCATCCCAACAAAAGAGTGAATTCCCGACACGCTTCGCTTTCCCATTCCTCGTCCATCAAACAGAGGCGATCGGATTCCTAAGCACGTCGGAAAAAAAGACTCTTGGCAGCATTCCGAATTCAGGAAATTTCGGTGGGGTCACAGGGTTCAGACCCTTATCGTCGGCGAGGACCTCCAAGGACCTCCCATGCCGGTGCAAGGCCATCACCGAACTCCACGTGCTCGACTTATCTCCCGATTTACTTCTGTTTTCCTAGACTTATCTAGAGATTTAAGGGAATGTCATCCGTGCAGTGCCTCGTCTCGCATCGCTGCGAAGGACACCGGAAGGAGCCCGAACGAGTTCTCAGTGACGAAATCCAAATTGACGAAGAAGTCTGACGCATGCGGATGAAATGATCGCGTGGAAATGTGGAAATTGTTGAAAGAGGATGATGCGGAAACGATACGGCTCGGCGCTCAGAATGCTATAAATCTGTGATATGTTCCAATGATACGATAATTGCATCTAATTGTGGTGGATTTCCCACCGACGGAAAGGAAGAGACTTCATGCCGTTCACTTCACGCTAGATCGTAGGGGACAGGCAAGAACTTCGAATGCGGCTGTTCGGCAGCTGCGAATCGCCGGTCACTACTGGGTCGATGCATAAAGATCTGATAAAGTCTCACTAGGATATACGATGGAAATGCGGAATACGTCCTTTCTGCCATTTTCGAAAGTTTCGCGCGCGATTCCTTAGCGAAACGCTCAGAACGGTGCTAATCTCCGTCGATCTCTCGCGCAGAACTCATCTGCTCTTCCCCGCAATTATAACGGTTGATTCTGGGTCGGTATTTAAAGAAATCTCGAGGAACAGGAATCTTGAAACCTCTGAGGCATCGCAGGACGGGGGCACCCGCTCTCATACGTGACCAATGACCGAAACGGCGCCAATTATCACTAACGGCAGAAGAAGGCTAAAATGAGGTTCAAGCACGCGCAAGGAGTTAGCATTAATGATTCAGTGGGGGAATTGCAGTGATGCTACCTCGGGCTACAAATTATAGCTTCGCATGAGAAAGGCATGCGATAAGAAAGATCACGGTCCGTGTCGATGGACTGAAACGACACTCGAAACTGTGGTAGATGGAATCACTCAATCGCTATGATGCTTAAGGTGGGCGTTGGAAGTGGATTTAATGCGCTGCCGCTCCTGCCTCCCATCATCCCATTTTGGATGTTACAGCGAGACGGGAGAGTAGGTGCTTGGAGCTCGCGTTCCAGACTTTCCATATTTCCCTTTTTTTTAAAACATGATTGAAACTTGAATCTCGTGCCAAATGAAAGCACCATACAACCTCTTTCCATGAATGTGTGTACGCTGGTGTTACGAAAGCTGACGTTTCTGGAATTTTTTGCTTTGAGGTATTCTTTTTTTTTTCTTCAAGTAATTTAC
Source organism: Darwinula stevensoni (assembly GCA_905338385.1). Taxonomy (NCBI): domain Eukaryota; kingdom Metazoa; phylum Arthropoda; class Ostracoda; order Podocopida; family Darwinulidae; genus Darwinula; species Darwinula stevensoni. The sequence goes on from CAJPEV010004928.1 coordinate 5,420, forward strand.
CAAAATTCTTAGCAATGGTGATCATGGTGACACTTTGGGCCGACAGGGACCTTTGAACAGCTCTGGTTCTTTCTCACTTCAACGATGAGATAAACTCATATTTTAATAAATACCTTTGTTGCCTTTATCGGACGAAGTTTACTTTCATCTTGAGGTAAAGGTTAAAAATAACCTTAATCCATAGCAGGTTAATCTCCACGAACGCATTCTCAGCGGCAGCTTATCTTGCGGACACGCAAAGTGTCAGCTTCTCCCACTTAATGGGTGAATTCGTGGGATTCAGAATAATACATAATGCTGCATTTTTATGGATTTTGCTGTCATTCGCAATGTGGAACGGATTATGACAGCAGTTTCTCAAGTTCTACGTTAGTTGACTAAAAGTCGAACCTGAAAAGCGTGTTCGCCGAATAAAAATCGGCTCCTTAATTGTGCTTTAAACGCCCAATGACCAATGGTGCTTTAAAAGCATTTAAAGTACCACAGGGCGTGCTTGAAGTTCTCAGGAGTGGAACAAGATCCAAGGAAATAAAAACCCCCGCTCTCGTTCCTTTTCTAGAGCAATGAAGTAATGCAGGGAAGCGGTCGGAGGATCCATTCCGTTGGCTTAGGTCGTTTCTCCCAGAATGGGAATTCCTCCAGCCGAGAGCCGGAATCCGGAAGTTTTATGGAAGTTACAGCTTTCCTTCCAGGAAGTCGCTGCGAAACATCAGTCGTGGATCCATGGATTTCGTCGATTCCGCAGATTCGCGGATTTCTTTCCGCCTGGGGCGAACGGCATGTATACCAGCTCCTTGGCGCCGATCGACATCCTTCGTATTTCAGCGTTCCTCTCCGTGATTGAAATTCCGGCTGGAGTCGGAGCGAGACGGACATCTCACTGAAGATGATCGTTTTCCTCTCACATTTCACTTCGTTTGAAGAAGCCTCATGCATAGTACGATTTCGTCGAGTTATCTTTCTTCCTTTCAGAACGAATCAGTGAAAACACTTCCTGGACTAAAAAAAGGGGGGGGGGCTTGATGCCCGAAGAAACAAGTCGTGTGCAACCATTCACACTCATACGTCAGCGGGTACAGGAGAAAAAAAAAGCTAGCATCCAAACGAAGGGATCATGCAAATGATAATGATCGGTGCTCGTACTACTGGAACACGCGGGACACCGTCACTCAACCTGGCCCCTGTCGCTCGACTGTTGCACATTGTGGCAGTGATGAGAAACGAGGAGAGAAGAGGATTTCGCCAGCATTCATTCTAACGGAGATTGCAACGGAGAGGTAGAGCAATCCATGGGCACTTCAATCGCCTTCGGACAACCCAATTTCGCCTATAAATATGTTGTCGATGGGATTCCCGGCATGCTAGACCTTTCCCTTGGGCCACTCCCATGGAACAAAAAACAATGGCCGGATTCCGAAACACATCGGATGGGACCTATCTGCATAGAGACAAGAACCGTGCAAGCGATGATAGCAGAAATGTTGCATTCATCCAGCACGGAAATTCAACACGGCGGGTAAAAAAGAAAAACACCAGTAAAAATAATCGAGTTAATTGTTAACAAGTTCAGAATGCATCACATAACACATTTAAAAGCGAACGTCGTTGTCGATCTCTCTACGCTGATTCTTTGCAATTCTCGCATCCGGATCTGCTTATCAGGCCGAAATGATCAGGAATTCGCGGAAGTCCTTCATGCGATGCAACAGAGGGGCATTCACTCGACATCCTTAGAGTAGAGGAGATTGAGGCATTCATGGACGACAGCACGACGAAGACGAATTGGGGAGCAAGACTGCTCCACAAAGGGTTCGGGAATAATTTAGTAAGGAAAATATTGGAACGCCATTAGCAGCCATTCATTAATGCACTGTATTTACATGAGATTGGTATTAAGGAATACCGATAAGGAGAATCGATAGAGTGATGCAGCTGGCAAGAAGGTGGTGGGACGGAATTCTTTTCATAGCTAGGGCTGGCCAGTGGGATTTTATTTCGATAACATATGAGGTGGCTTTCTCGCCTAATGCGAGGTGATGTAGTCATAAGCAGGACTGAACACCGGAAGGAGTATGGAACTCACGGTCCAGGTTTTACTGAGTGTCGCCGTTGGCTACGACAGGATTGGAGTTTTTGCTTGGGATGGACGAAGGGGTGAGGCGGTGTTGGAAGTGGATGGAACGAGGTGGCTGGAGGAGATACGGAGCTCCTTTTCGTGCGGCAATTGCATTCATGTCGACTGCAGCGGGAGAGGGTGGGAAGAATACTGCGGTTCCAACGATGCGATATCTTTGCAGTCTGCGTCTCCTGAGACGTTTCCCGATGAAATGACCCTACGATTCCTGAGGGGGTGTGCCCGAGTGTTCTTCGAGATATCTTCGATGTCGGACGTGAATTTGCAGATTCACCGAGTAAAAGACTGGATCCGATCGGTTCACGAAGTCCAAACCGTTATCGTTGCCGGGGATCTCAAAGACTGGTGCAAAATCGCCTCCAACCTCAACAAACTTGAATCAACTTACCTCCTGATACCGGAGTTAGGTCGAAAAGAGTCCTGCGGTGCCTCATATCGGATCGTTTCGAACGATACGGGAAGAAGTCTAATCAGGTTAGAGTTTTCCCTGACCGGATCCAAACTGACAGTGCCCTCAGCAGTAGCAGCTCCCTACGTGATGGTGAACGGGTCGGAATACACCGGAGCAGAGGCACAGATCATCAAAGATGTAGCCAAATGTCAGAACTTCAGCGTGGATTTCATCACCCCTAGAGACGGGGCCTGGGGTCAGTTTCGAAACGGCACGTGGACCGGGATGGTCGGGGACGTCGTGAAGGATCGGGCTGACATCGCCTTCTCCTGCCTGTGTCACGTGCGACCGGAACGCGTATGCAAACTTGGAGTGGTATGATGTAGGGTTCATGAAATTCGTTGTGGCGATGCCTGCTCTCGAGAGAAACGAGTGTAAGGTATTAATCACGCCCTTCTCCTGGGAGACTTGGGTATGCCTGGTCGTTGGGTTCGTGATCGCCACTCTTACATTCGCGATATTGAGACGACCGAAGTCACCAGGACACGTTGTGATGGAAACGTATCAAGTATTGCTCGGACAGACCGTTACGCCTATCTTCGGATTCAGCGTCCGATTTCTCGCCTGTCTCTGGTATTTCACCGGTTAGTCCTCAGTACCATCTACAGCTCTTGTTTGATCGCCTCTTTAACCATCCGGGATAACGTTCAACCGGTGGATTCNCCACAGGGCGTGCTTGAAGTTCTCAGGAGTGGAACGAGATCCGAGGAAATAAAAACCCCCGCTCTCGTTCCTTTTCTGGAGCAATGAAGTAACGCAGGGAAGCGGTCGGGAATTCCATTCCGTTGGCTTAGGTCGTTTCTCCCCGAATGGGAATTCCTCCGGCCGAGAGCCGGAATCCGGAAGTTTTGTGGAAGTTACAGCTTTCCTTCCAGGAAGTCGCTGCGAAACATCAGTCGTAGATCCATGGATTTCGTCGGTTCCGCGGATTCACGGATTTCTTTCCGCCTGGGGCAAACGGCATGTATACCGGCTCCTCGGTGTCGATCGATTTCCTTCGCATTTCAGCGTTCCTCTCCCGTGATTGAAATTCCGGCTGGAGTTGGAGCGAGACGGACACCTCACAGAAGATAATCGTTTTTCTCTCACATTCCTCTTCGTTTGAAGAAGCCTCATAGCATAGTACGATTTCGTCGAGTTATATTTCTTCCTTTCGAAACGGATCAGTGAAAACACTTCCTGGACTAAAAAAAATAATGGGCTTGATGCCCGAGGAAACAAGTCCTGTGCACACTCATACGTCAGTGGGCACAGGTGAAAATAAAAAAGCTAGCATCCAAATGAAGGGATCATGCAAATGATAATGATCGGTGCTCGTACTACTGGAAATCCGTGCCCCGGCCGCTGTTGCTCGACTGTTGCACACTGTGGCAGTGATGGGAAACGAGGAGAGAAGAGGATATCGCCAGCATTCGTTCTAACGGAGATTGCAACGGAGAGGTAGAGCAATCCATGGACACTTCAATCGCCTGAGGACCACCCAGTTTCACCTATGAATATGTCGTCATTGGGATTCTCAGTATGCTAGAACTTTCCCTTGGGCCGCTCCCATCGAACAAAAAAGAATGACCGGATTCCGAAACACATCGGATGGGACCTATCTGCATGGCGACAAAACCCGTGCAAGCGATGATTGCAGAAATGATGCTTTTATCCAGCACGCTAAAATTCAACCCGGCGGGTAAAAAAGAAAAACACCAGTAAAAATAATCGAGTTAATTGTTAACAAGTTCAGAATGCCTCGCATAACACATTTAAAAGCGAATGCCTTTGTCGATCTCTCTGCGCTGATTCTTTCCAATTCTCCCGTCCGGATCTGCTTATAGGGCCGAAATGATCAGGAATTCGCGGAAGTCCTTCATGCAATGCACCAGAGGGCCATTCACTCGACATCCTTAGAGTAGAGGAGATTGAGGCATTCATGGACGACAGCACGACGAAGTCGAATTGAGGAGCAAGACTGCTCCACAAAGGGTTCGGGAATAATTTAGTAAGGAAAATATTGGAACGCCATTAGCAGCCATTCATTAATGCACTATATTTACATGAGATTGGTATTAAGGAATACCGATAAGAAGAATCGATAGAGTGATGCAGCTGCCAAGAAGGTGGTGGGACGGAATTCTTTTCATTCTCACCTAATGCGAGGTGATGTAATCATAAGAAGGACTGAAGACCGGAAGGAGTATGGAACTCACGGTCCAGGTTTCACTGAGTGTCGCCGTTGGCTTCGACAGGATTGGAGTTTTTGCTTGGGATGGACGAAGGGGTGAGGCGGTGTTGCAAGTGGATGGAACGAGGTGGCTGGAGGAGATACGGAGCTCCTTTTCGTGCGGCAATTGCATTCATGTCGACCTCAGCGGGAGAGGGTGGGAAGGATACTGCGGTTCCAACGATGCGATATCTCTCCAGTCTGCGTCTCCTGAGACGTTTCCGGATGAAATGACCCTACGATTCCTGAGGGGGTTCAAGTGTGCCCGAGTGTTCTTCGAGATATCTTCGAAGTCGGACGTGGATTTGCAGATTTACCGAGTAAAAGACTGGACCCGATCGGTTCACGAAGTCCAAACCGTTATCGTTGCCGGGAATCTCAAAGACTGGTGCAAAATCGCCTCCAAACTCAACAAACTTGAATCAACTTACCTCCTAATACCGGAGTTAGGTCGAAACGAGTCTTGCGGTGCCTCGTATCGGATCGTTTCGAACGATACGGGAAGAAGTCTAATCAAGTTAGAGTTTTCCCTGCCGGGATCCAAACTGACAGTGTCCTCAGCAGTAGCAGCTCCGTACGTGATGGTGAACGGGTCGAAATACACCGGAGCAGAGGCACAGATCATCAAAGATGTAGCGAAATATCGAAACTTCAGCGTGGATTTCATCTCCCCTAGAGACGGGGCCTGGGGTCAGTTTCGAAACGGCACGTGGACCGGGATGGTCGGGGACGTCGTGAAGGATCGGGCTGACATCGCCTTCTCCTGCCTCAGTGTCACTTGGGACCGGAACGCGTATGCAAACGTGGAGTGGTACGACATTGCTGTCATGAAGTTCGTCGTGGCGATGCCTGCTCACGAGAGAAACGAGTTTAAGGTATTAATCACGCCCTTCTCCTGGGAGACTTGGGTATGCCTGGTCGTTGGGTTCGTGATCGCCACTCTTACATTCGTGATATTGAGACGACCGAAGTCACCAGGACACGTTGTGATGGAAACGTATCAAGCATTGCTCGGACAGACCGTTTCGCCTATCTTCGGGTTCAGCGTCCGATTTCTCGCCTGTCTCTGGTATTTCACCGGGTTAGTCCTCAGTACCATCTACAGCTCCCGTTTGATCGCCTCTTTAACCATCCGGGAAAACGTTCAACCGGTGGACACCGTGGCTCAGCTGACCCAACGCGGTTTCAACGTAACCCTTCTCGACTATGGCGGTTCCAATTCCATGATCGCGAAGGCCGACTACAATCCTGATTACGCCGAGCTGGTTCTCCGCACCACTTTTGTGACCAGCTTCGAGAATGGCTTCGACCTCGTCCTACGCAGCGACTACGCCTTTCAAGACATGGAGGATACCCTTTACTACCACATGAAAAATTCTCCCTTCGTCGACCCAAAAGCATTCCATTGGATGCAGGAGAACTAGGACTGGTTCCACGTGGGTTGGGTCGTTCCGGCTAAAGCCGTGTACAAGGAGACGATCGTGAAAGGCATTCGAGATTACGTCAGGGCAGGCCACTTTCAGAAGAACCTGAACGACATCGTTGGTTGATCTAGATCTCTAACCACATCCAAAAGCAGCAATGTCGCCGTGGTCTTCTCTTTATCGCATTTCTCGCCTGCTTTTCTCATTCTCGGCCTGGGATGTGCTCTCGCGTTCGTGGCGTTCCTCTGCGAAATTCATCACGGCAAGGATTTAAATTAGATGGGTATACTTTGAATCGAATGGTCACATTAGAATGATTATTATTTTTAATTTTAGAAGATCAACAGCTAAATAAGGACTTCCTGTCCAGATAGACTCCTTTTTATATGTATACATGTCATCTGCTTTTGTTGATACAGTTCCTAAAAGGCATTGTCACCAACGATGTGGAGTTCCTGTGAATTAGCCTGGCACGACCCTCTATCGCCTTTCTCTAACTGGCAGACGGATGCACCGCATCCCCGGAAGTCAAATGCAAATCCTGCCAATCTTCGTCCCGCTGGCCATGAGGCCTGTCGCTCGTCCGCTGCTGCTCGACGTGGGTCGCGGATGAGTTGGATTTTCGTTGAAGAGTTCCTTTGCGGGTCTCGACGTCGCGCCTGAACCCATCTGAGTCCTGCATAGTGTCGGCACGGTCCCACATTCACATGCATTTGGTGTCATTAGTTTTTAGGTCCGTGCCCGAAACGTCGAGAATAAGGTTAACCGTTATCGCGTCATTGAAGGGAGAGGGAAAAATCGCCTTCCCAACCGAGGTCGCCGATTCCCGCGTTGCTGACGGAATCGAAGCTGGGAGTCCATGTTTCCGATCGACTCCCGCTTTACACGTACTTCTACCATTCTCTCGTCGCGTCGGTCTCTCTGCTCCATCGTAAAAGCTTCCCTCTTTTGCATTTCTCAGCCTCTGTTTAGGTAAAAACAATGAATAGTGACAACTTCATTCACTGGAAACAAGGACGTGAATGGCGTCACAACGCGGTTAAGTTTCTCAGTGGGGCAAAAAATTACTTGGTACATGCGAGGTTCCTGCACGAACCAAGCTCTCTATAAGCGAGGGATGCGTATCATATCCATTACGGAAATATCCTATAGGAAACCTATTGTTATTTCTTATAGGAAACCTATAGACTTTCCTATAGGTTTGTGAAACACCAAAAACCTATATAGCATCCCTTTAGGGTCGTATAAGACTCCTGACCTATAGGATTCGGGGAGGATTTTTTGGGTTTCGAAACCCTGGCATTACGACGGGAATGACAAACGCGGTCAATATTGACGCAGCAATTTGTTGTAAATCAATTACAGAATAGGGGTTTTCCTATGGTAGAGGCAATTGCTTTACTAAATCTAGTACTGCCTAGGTCTGCATAGTTTATTGCCCAGGCCCACATATGCTGCTGGATTGCGCAGGATAGCGCGTCCACTTCCTTCGAGATAGAGAATTATCATTCTTTTCTCGACCTAAGGAAACGGCAGACAGAACCTGCGAACACATTTTTTTTTTTTTTACAGAAAACTCTTTTCGGATGAAATTTGACACTACTCGTACGTGGTTTTCATATGGAAAACGGGCATTGTGTCTGGCCTGCACTCCATGATTCTATCTGGAGGATGAGGGTGACAAATGAGGAAATGTCGAAGTTTATCGATTGCTACAATGAGGCAAGGCGAGACATATGGGGATGTACAAAACTCTCTTGTGAGAGATCATTCCATGGGTAAGGGGATGGCACTTTTGTGCTGTTTTGAGAAATGCGAGAACCTCGTACCTCCATCTAGTGGCCTAGAGGAGAACTTCAAACGTAACCCTTTAGGCCAGTGGTGCCCAACCTGTGGCCCGCGGGCAAAAAGTGGCCCTCGAGGTCCTTACAAGTGGCCCGCGAGGTCCTAACCCACAATAATTTACCTTCAGGTTTCCTTAAAATAGTCTCCTACAATACTAGTGACTGCATATGGCCCGCGATGGCTGTGGGAGTGAGTTATGTGGCCCCCTAGCTGAAAAGGTTGGGCACCACTGCTTTAGGCCTATAGGGTTCCGTATAGGCCCTATAGAACCCTATAGGTCCTATAGCGAACCCTACAGGCCCTATAGGTTTTATAGGGAACCATATAGATCCCAAACAGAACCCTATGTGGCAGATAGGGTCCCCTATAGACCCTTTAGGAACCTATAGGATTGCTATATGTTCCTATAAGATTCCTATATATTCCTCAAGGGATAAATAGGAATCCTATAAGGCATTTTCGTATGGGATGTTAACGGTTTTACGTCGTGAACAGGCCTTATTACACGCTACGATCGAGGTCACGTTATAATCGAGCACTTTATGACCGAATTCAAATGTATGTGAAGAATAAGCGGTGTCCTGGTCGCGATGATCGCCGGTCCATTCATCCCGCGGACTCAATGTTCCCAATGCATCCAGCCATCGCACTCCGAAATTCCTTCCTTCTATCGAATCTGTTCGATCGGAGAAAATATTGTGAGACTTCCTTTTAATGTTTTTCCCGAAGCCGGTACTGCTGTGTGCTTCACATTTATTTGCACAAAATGTGCAATTTCCGGGGAAAGGTATGTACAGTGACTCCTCGGCGGTGATATATTCCCCTCCGTATTTTTTTATTTCTTCCTTCGTGGAAGATAGTCATTTATTCCTAATTTTTCTGTTTTCCCGAATAAATTCAATTGCATCCTGTTCACCTCTTATTCAGGCTTTACTTATTTTCATTTCGCAACAGATCCTACAAATTCCCTACAGCAGAATGCACACGAACAATCGAAATGAGAGCATCTAATATATATAGACGATGGTGACTGACTGACTGACTGACTGACTGACGCTAATTCTAACCATGTTCTAGACATGATAATAGGATGAAACTTGGTACACGAATAGCTGCTAGATTGCTGACTCCAGAAAAATTCCAACTTTGGGGGTAAGTGCCCTGGGGGCTCNATATCTCCGAAGTCGGACATGGATTTGCAGATTTACCGAGTAAAAGACTGGACCCGATCGGTTCACGAAGCCCAAACCGTTATCGTCGCCGGGGATCTCAAAGACTGGTGCAAAATTGCCTCCAAACTCAACAAACTCGAATCAATTTACCTTCTGATACCGGAGTTAGGTCGAAACGAGTCCTGCGGTGCCTCATATCGGATCGTTTCGAACGATACGGGAAGAAGTCTAATCAAGTTAGAGTTTTCCATGACCGGATCCAAACTGACAGTGTCCTCAGCAGTAGCAGCTCCGTACGTGATGGTGAACGGGTCGGAATACACCGGGACAGAGGCACAGATCATCAAAGATGTAGCGAAATATCGGAACTTCAGCGTGGATTTCATCTCCCCTAGAGACGGGGCCTGGGGTCAGTTTCGAAACGGCACGTGGACCGGGATGGTCCTGGACGTCGTGAAGGATCGGGCTGACATCGCCTTCTCCTGCCTCAGTGTCACTTGGGACCGGAACGCGTATGCAAACGTGGAGTGGTACGACATTGCTGTCATGAAGTTCGTCGTGGCGATGCCTGCTCACGAGAGAAACGAGTTTAAGGTATTAATCACGCCCTTCTCCTGGGAGACTTGGGTATGCCTTGTTGTTGGGTTCGTGATAGCCACTCTTACATTCGTGATATTGAGACGACCGAAGTCACCAGGACACGTTGTGATGGAAACGTATCAAGCATTGCTCGGACAGACCGTTTCGCCTATCTTTGGGTTCAGCGTGCGATTTCTCGCCTGTCTCTGGTATTTCACCGGGTTAGTCCTCAGTACCATCTACAGCTCCCGTTTGATCGCCTCTTTAACCATCCCGGAAAACGTTCAACCGGTGGACACCGTGGCTCAGCTGACCCAACGCGGTTTCAACGTAACCCTTCTCGACTATGGCGGTTCGAATCCCATGATCGCGAAGGCCGACTACAATCCTGATTACGTCGAGCTGGTTCGCCGCACCACCGTCGTGACCACTTTCGAGAAAGGCTTCGACCTCGCCCTCCGCAAGGACTACGCATTCCAAGATGTGGAAGATATCCTTTACTACCAGATGAAGATCTCTCCCTCTGCCGACCCAAAAGCATTTCACTGGATGCAGGAAAACTTGGACTGGTTCCATGTGGGTTGGGCCGTCCCTGCTAAAGCCGTCTACAAGGAAGCGATCGTGAAGGCTCTTCGAGACTACGTCTGGACCGGGCACTACCAGAAGAACTTGGACGACATCTTTGGCAGATCCAGTTCGGCAACCTCTCCAAGGAGCAGCAACGATGCCGTGGTTTTCACTTTATTGCATTTTTCGCCTGCCTTTCTTATTCTCGGCTTGGGATGTGCTCTCGGGTTCGTCGCGTTTCTCGGCGAATCTATTCGCTGGAAGAAATGCAAGAGAAGCAATAAAGTTTGAGTTCGACGCTGATCCCACCGAGTCACACTTTGCGGTTTCGAGTCGAGGAAAGACACTCTATCGATAAGGCTTCTATAATTATCTAGGCATGGGAGCTGATCGAGTCAGCTCGTCTCCCTATGGGGTATATCACAAGTGGTGTGGAGATGTTGTAAATAATCCATCCATAGGCGGCCTTTGCCTTCTACGACAAGCTGGAACTCCCATTTGTTTATCGTTTTCTGCTATTTACTGGTCTTCACTTCCCATGTTTATTCCATCAATAGTTTATGCATAATTGATATTCATCGTCCACGCAGTTGTATGTATGGAAGTGTTTTCCGTAGCATTTTATCGTTTTACATAATTGATGATTTCATCCTAATTTTCACGTAAAGAATCATCCCATTTCACAATTTTTACCCACTTGTTATTTTTTCAATTTAAATTCGACATTCCGATTTTGTTGCGGAGCAGTGTCCAGGGGAACCATGGGAATGGGAACTATGAAAAACGCTTCTACAAGTGTTTTTCATGGTTCTCATTCGGAAAGTCGCTGATGTTCCAATTCCTTTTCAGCGTGCGGTCCTGTGTGACCCACAAGTGGATTCTTTTTTAAGAGGTGGGCATACTTCCAATTTACGAATTAAATTTAAGACAGTTGCGAATCAACAATTGGTGAAATGAGGAACGATCGATGCATAGCAAAATGAAAGAGTGGTTCGAGTTCCCCTTCGACAAAGTAGAATCAGAATGATGAGATTGAAAGATACTAAGGCGAGAGGAGAAGTGAATAAAGGAGAAGGATGAGGGGAGGGAAGCGTAGAGAGACAGATGTGTGGCGGAGAAGGGAGTCATGCGATGGGAGCCTCAGTCCGCCTCTGAAGAAGTGCTTGACTGGAAGTGGGAGTGGGTGTGGGTCGGGAAGAAAGCGGAAATCAGTGCTTGCAGTGATGCGGTGTCGAGAGCCGGCTGGAGGTTGTTTATCCGCATGAACTTGCTACCACTCGTCTAGGACCTCATCCCACTTTAGTGGGGAAATCCAGGAGTCATAAGCAGTTCGTCTTGCCTCTGCATCGTTCTGGGACGTCGTTTCCTCCCCGTGACATTTCATTCGGTTCGTGTATCCTTCGAGAGCCTCGACCTAAGAGGGACGACGTTGGGCGCCATGTTCCGCCTCGAGTCGGGTTTCATCCCGGAAGGAGACGCAGGTGGCCCCGGTGAGCGGTTTGGCTGGAGATTCGGGATCTCTTGGGTCGCTTTGGTGGCTTCTCGCGAATGTGACGGTCGGAAACACTTTCGTGGAATGGTTGGGTTCGAGAATGGAAAACTATGTCTAGGAATTAAACTGCCAGGTCACCACAATGTCCTAAAATATCCTACCGCCCCCGTTGATAAACACATCCGTGCAACATCTCCGTGATGGGGCCGGTGACTCACCGATGACAGTTTTTTCCGTTCGAAAAAAAAAGGGACGTCGTAGGCAGTCGACCCATAACTCGGCCGTGAATTCTATCGATCGCAATGGGGCAGCTGCGAGATGCAGGCAGCACAGGGCTACCTGGTCATGGGGGTTCCTTCACTCACGTGAGCGAGGGAATAGGTGTTGTCTCGGATCCCGATTAGATAGGGTTTGTGGCTCCAGATAATAGGAGTTCAAGGATTTCGACGCGACTGATCCTTGACTTCGACGTGTGTCTGGGGCGACGAAGCTGCGGTGTGCGACGGGAACCTACGAGAGATCGGCATATGCGCACCAACGGGGAACCAAGAGGTCGGCCTGCCCCTGTCTTTCAAAGAAGGAGTCAAATAGTTGGTTTTGGCCCCCCCCCCCCCTTCCCCTCGCCTCCCCTCCCCTCCAAGAATTCGAAGGCTGACGAGCAGGGGAGGGCTTTAAGGGAGTCGAGGGAAAGGGAATCTTCCCAGTAATGTCTTTATGGTAGGGGTGAAAACAATCCTCCTCATGATAAACTTGAGTCAATGAAAACCTACCAGGATCTCCGCGGGGTCGTACGATTTTTCGCGAGGCAGTATCAGTCGTAAGTTGAAGAAGGCCTCCTGGCACGATTCAGTCTTCTTAAAAATAATAATAATGTTACGGAGGGGAACTTCCGGAGTCGGACGGCATGAGAGGTCGAAAGAACCCAAG
>CAJPEV010004929.1:0-18214 GCA_905338385.1 Darwinula stevensoni
AGGTGACTGTGCGACCCCTCTTTGCACTTCCCTAGGGACCCCCTACAACAATTACTTTTCAGATTTCGAATCCCAGACGGTCGATTTTTCTTACCACCTTAAGTGTTGGTGCGCAAAATTCCACTTGATCGAACAGCTGGACCGATTTCAGGGACTAAAATCTGTACTAGACTCTTCATGAATCCAAAGTTATAATATTGCTTTAAAAAGTGCACGTTGCGTCCTTTCAAACGACACCAAACTCAATATTGACACTGAATTGCTTCATGAGATATGGCCATTTAACGAGAACAAGAGTTCCCAGCTGCCGAAATACATAGATTTCATGCAATTCATTCAAATATCAAGTACGGGAAAATAACATAGGGTAGTGGCACCAGTTTGTGGACGGACACGTATTTCTGGACAGTTTTGCGTTTTTTGCCATTTCACAAAAATCACGCAGAATGTTTCCCTCTCAAATGCTCCATATTTTGAACTTGCCTGTCAGTCACCATATAGGTTATGCATACCCATCAGCATGAGTGAACTTGGACATTTTCGCGTAGTTTCAGACCTGGCACCCCTGGATTCCTTAATTTTTCAAAAGATATTTCTCAACAGGACATCATTGAAGATGAATATAATTGCCGTACATGTCTCATGCTCATATTTTTCAGTTCGACCAACGCACGTTAAATGCTGACAAAAACTGGTGTCCACAAACTAGGTCCATGGATGTCCACAAACTGGAACCAGGTGAAAAGCAACACATATCCATTTAAACAGCGATTGTTGGAAAAGCACATGTTTAATATTTTATTTTAGGGTATGGGCATCAAACTATGCTAAGTGGCTTCCCATTGAAACCATAGAATTGGCTTCTCGGTTACCCCTACGACCGTAACATAAATTTCAAGAGGAAAATTTCCTTAACCTGTCCACAAACTGGTGCCTTTACCCTACTTATTACTTGACATTGTGCAACAAACAGACGAAAGTGCGAACAGGCATTCTCAGTTGGCACCATCATCATATCATAGCACGGGAGACCATCATGGGATTTTTAAGGAGAGAATATTCATGCTTGATTCATGCCTCATTTAGCTATTTAATATAATGCCACGTAAATTTCCACCTCTTTCTTGTATGCTTGGGTCAGTGAGTTTCGCATCACTCCTGTCCATGGGACTAGGGATCGACTCGCTTCGCTGATCTGTCCGTAACAAATGTTGAAACACGTTTTCGGTTTGGCATGAATAAAAGGGAAAGATGAGATATGCACACTGCCTCCCAGATGGCTTATCGGATGGAGAGAGACGTCAAGCGGAACCTCCTCATCGACTTCAGGACGTAAGGAAGTTTTCGCTTCCATGCATTCATCGATTGTTGCATCTCCGTCCCTCTACGGCAAAGAGATATCGATCAGACAAAAAAGACATCAATTTCAATACGATGGCCGGCATCAAAACCTCAGAAGTAGGTAATTTTCTCGTGCGTTGGTATATATCTTAACTTCTCGTTACGTTGCTAAAGTTCGTTCGCGATTAGACATTTTCCCTTTCCACTATTGGGAGACGCGTAGGGATCGTGCTCTCGATTATCCGTTTTACCATACTTCATTGATGCCAACCGGGAACAACGGACGACCTGCAGTGGACCAGGAGATGCTCGATGCCTTGGAGACTCTGTTATTGGCAGACTCTTGTCTGTATTTAATGCCCAGGAAACGAAGATCCCTCTAAGGACGATGCTGCTGCCAAAGCAATCCCTGTGCGATGAGACGATATCGAAAGCAATGAAGACGAAGTTGGGCCTTTCCGCCGAACAACTCCGGCAGTAGAAAGTGGAGGTGAATTCAACACGAATTTAGGATTCCCGTGGGGTGTAGGCCACCGAGATTATTCAGAACGTCACCAGAATGAGCTACTTTTCATCGATGAAACTGGAATGAGCCTGTGGGTTCCTCGAACCATCTGCAATAGGTCTGAGAAGGGAGTGCCTCCAGGAAGCATGCAATTCATGGCGTGTGCCATCTTGTTAATTCAGGGATGTCCGGATATGACATCTGCATATCCCACGGCATCCATCAACAACTGCTAACTACCGCTTCATTCTCAGCTCGACTCATGAACTCAGCACAAAAATGTATCATACATTAAAAAACAGAAGATCCAGACGCCAATACGAAGGTTGAAACAGTCTTGAATCTGGCATAATTTCGGCACGGTATCCGGCAACACTGGGGGACGGTAACGAAGGAAGCACTCTCGGCCTAATTGAACGACAGCTAATTTCATTTTTTTATGGCGAAATGGAACATCGCAAACGACAAAAAGCCACTTATCGTCATCGTCAAAACCCNTTTCGGCACGGTATCCGGCAACACTGGGGGACGGTAACGAAGGAAGCACTCTCGGCCTAATTGAACGACAGCTAATTTCATTTTTTTATGGCGAAATGGAACATCGCAAACGACAAAAAGCCACTTATCGTCATCGTCAAAACCCCTCAGGAATGGCAACCAAGGGGTGGGGGGGGGGGAAGGAAAAAAAAAGCAAAGTGTTCTCCACAACTCCGGGGAGATGGAGCTTCAAATTTGCTGGAGAAATTCTGCGGTGAGTGAGGAAGAAGTATGCCAAATTTCGTTCCTGTTCATTCTCTCAGAGAGGAATACGAGGAGGTTGAATTTTGAAGCGGACAGGGGGTTGAAGAAAGGTAATAGGCGTTACCACAACCTAGTCATTCCCGCGGGTTCTCCCACACATAGCCTGATACACTTTCCTCTGGAAGCTGTTCAGCGTCCTAGTTGAGATTATTTATCTCAAGGAAATTAATTAGGGCTGTTCATTTGAAGAGGCTTCTTTTATTCTAGGATATCACGTCAGCCTCTCGATTCGAGTGGATGTCTCAGAACGTCAGGTACTTGTGAGACGAAGTTGTTCGTCGAGAACGGAATCGGAAGCGTCATGCGCCATACGTACCCATTACCATTAAATGCATATTTGTCCCTTGCCGTCATACGTCGCCGGCACCTTTAGATTCTATTGCAATCCCAACTTAAAATGAATTGTTTTGATGATATGCAAATTGAGAATCCCATGTCCAAGTTAAAAAAAAAAACTAAATATTTGTTATCCTGAAATTCAAGGTAAAGCATCGGACCTCTTAAACTTCGGATTCTTCCTCTTCCAACACCATGCCACATGGAATGACGCATGACTGGGACCCATGAAAGGACACATTATTATTACATTAAGGCCGGTGTGCCGTACTCCGTTCTTGCGACGATTTCTTTATCACAGGCGGTCAGCAATTTATATACCGACTTGAGAGGCTAAAATACATCAAGAGGTTTAAAATGGGAAGAACCCCTTCAGTTTTAACTTAATTAAGCCAACATATTTGGCTATTAAGTGATGATCGCAGGTCCAGAAACTACACTTTTGGGCATCATCCAAATTCTTATGCCTCAATAGTTCCTACGAGACCATAATAGGTATCTTAGATCAAATTAGGGGTATTCAGAGATGTACGTATGACATTTATCATCCTAAACACTCTGTGTTTCTGGACAAGAAATTAGGATATTTCCACCAACATCGTGCTCAAGCTGTAGCCAAGAACTGCTTCACGAAATGCATGTTTTTCCCCATGCCGATTGCATAGATCTCAAGCTTATCATCTCAAGCTTCATCTCAAGGGAAGATGAGTGCATCCGAGGATATAGTTTCTCTTTCGACCGGATGATCGCATTCCACGGTTAAAATGTTTTCAAGTGGAGTAAATGAGGGCAAGTCACGAAGTGATGATTGAATTACATTTTCTCCAATAGTTTTAAAATCGCAAGACAAGACAAGAAGACGTCTTAGAGTGATGAATGTAATTAAGGAGTCCCCACACGAGATCAAAAATCCGATGGGAAGACACGAAAAATAATCCACGTCGATGGGAAATGACTTCCGGCTATGAATTAGTAGACGACGAGAGGAAAGCCCCTTTTCCTAGCCATTCGAGAACGGGACGATTCCGAGGTTTTCTCGTAAAAGTATGTATACGTGAGAAAATAGGAGACGTGGAATCCGCTATCGAGCCGGATTCCTTTCTCCGCGCGTCGAACGGTAACTCTGTTTCCTCTGCTCACTCGGAATATCTCGAGGATTTCTTTTAGTGTTGTCGTAAGCGACCGAAGGGGGAGAATCGGAGGATTTCACATACTAACATCCGCATCGCTCGTGGTCTCGGGAGATCGGAGCGTCCGAGTGCGACAGAATCCAGAGTGACGGAATAGAGTTTTTCAAGAGTCGAATGAAGAGAGCGAGGGGATGCAGATCCCTTTCGAACCCCTTTCGTCGGGAGCGGCGCATCTGAATCCAGCCGAAACGCGTTGGGGGTCGGGGCACGAGGCTTTAGAACGGTCCGCTATTTCTCGCGCCCGAAGAGAAAAGGACCCCGATCGCACTTCGTCACGGTTACCGTATCGAGTACGTTAAAGTCACGACACGAGTGAATGCCCAAAAAAAATACGGAGTACCGTCTGTAATACGATAGATACCTCATATTCAATATTTTGTGGGTCTCGATTTCTGATTGCAGATTGTAAATATTGAAATCACCCACGACCAATAATTTGAATTGAAGTATTGTGAGAACCATTCTTCAAATGCTTTCCCTTCCTTGAACCGATCCTCCCCCCCCCCCCCCGGGCCCCCTTCTCCCCCCTCTTGTGGGATGAAGCAAGAGTGAAGAGTGACTGGCCTTGTGGTCGTCTACTCGACGAGTTCCTCCGTTTGTTTTTGTGGCCACCTACTGTAGACTCGATCGCCTCCTCTTCTGCCAAGATCTGAGTGGGAGTAATCTATTTCTCTCCCTTGCGAGTTTCAAGTTTCTTTGCATTTCGTACTAAATGTAGCAGGAAAGAACGATGGAATGAGTTCACGGAAGAGAGTGGGAAGAAAAGTGTAGGAAATCGAGAGACGAATGTCATCGACGACGAGACGGAACGAGTCGCGAACTAAAACTCGCCGAAAAGGCCGGTTCTTCTCTTCGTGGAATGTCGAGGGAAGAGCGTAATTTCTCCGTTAAACGAAGAAGCAGTCGAACGAAATTCCGCGAGATCGTGGTCGACCGGACTGGACGACGTCGAAGAAAATAGTTTTTAGCGGAAAAAATGAATTTTTGAAACCGCGTGCCAACTTTGCATGCGATGGCATCGTGACGGACGAGAACGACCGAATCCCTGCGGTTCTCCGACCGGAGATCTCGGGATCGCACTGCCCCATCCGAGCATCGACGTTCGTTCCGCTTCGACCGCGTTTCGTTCCATGGCTCGTCTCGCGACGGATCGCGAACGGGAATGGGGAGTCTCTCGAGAGGACGGCAAGGACGTCGGAAGGCCAACGTCACCGGTGACGTCGCCGGCAGATGTAAAACG
Source organism: Darwinula stevensoni (assembly GCA_905338385.1). NCBI lineage: Eukaryota > Metazoa > Arthropoda > Ostracoda > Podocopida > Darwinulidae > Darwinula > Darwinula stevensoni. The sequence goes on from CAJPEV010004929.1 coordinate 5,414, forward strand.
CGCGAGGAAGACGTCTGGGATGCGGATGAGCTCTCCCAGCCTTTCTCCCGGGAATGCGATCGCGACGTCAGACCTACCGATCGGAAACGACGCGGTGAAACGTTCGCGTCGTCTTCCTCCCGAAAAACGGGGAACCGAAACTCTCGGATGCCGGCTCACCGACGTTCGAGTCTCTCCGTGTTCCGTGTGCCGTGCCGTTTCGTTCCGTCGTCATCGACGCCGTGCCGACTCCTATTTTTCGTTACTATGTGACCGTTACGTTCGTTTCCGTTTCGTTTCTCACAATCTTTGGGGAAATTGCAGGTATTCATCTAAATACCGGTATTCCTTGGTGGGAGATATGCACGGCCTGGAGAGAGAAATGCACGACCTGGAGGGATAAATGCATGGCCTGAACTTCGCGTCCCGTTCTCTCGAGTTCTTCTCTAGCAGACCAAAAGGAGGATTTGGTGCATGACGAGTCCGACGGTGAAGCGGAACGCGTTTTTTCCCGCTCGCGTCGAAAAGGCCCACTTCGAATCTTCTCGGCCGCTTCACGTCGGCGAGTCGTAAATGGCGTTTCTGAGAGATCTCGTCGCGAAATATTTATCGCGTGACGATGCGGAACCTCACTCTTCGACGCCTCGAGGAAGCCACCCGAAACCTTAAGTTTTGGAAGGGATTCGTCGAGGACTCCGATTCGTTTCGTAAATCCGGGTGATCGTCACGCGACGATACGGCGGGAAACCGAGCTCGGATTCCCGAGGGGGAACAACGAGAACGCACATTTCCCTGCCGGATACACGAGGAAAGGAACACGAACACGGGAAATCGTCACCGTTGGAATTGGAATCGTTCCTTCAACGATGCTCGATCCCGCCTGACCCTCCTCGATCGCGCATTTCCTCCGTACCGGCTGCCCACGCCCCACGGATGACCAAAGGTACGATGATGACACTTTCGAGTCGTTTTTTTCGTCCCTCACACACTTTTGGAAGATCAGGAGAAGAGGGAAAGCGGGTGGCGATCTCTTTCCGATAACATATATTAAGTCATTCGCTATTTTCTCGGATACACGGAACGATCGCGTGTACCCTTCCGCGAGGGAATCGCACCTAAATCTCACGGGTCGTCGAGGGCCAGTCGCGAGATCCAACTTAAATTTCCTTTTCTCTGCCCAAACGTTCCAAGAGGCGAGACGGCGTCTTCGAGTCGCGAACGGGGTTAAGAAATCCCCGAACGAAACGGAAAGTCTCGGGGGAAGAAAATAGAGCGTCCCTACTTTAGCCGAACGACAGATTCCGACAAGAAAAAGGATTTGGAATTCGCAGGACGACACACTCTTTACGATATTTCTACGTGAGAAAGTATGAATGATGGTTTGCGCTATCGAGCGGAATTGCTTTCTCTGCGCAATGGAGTCTTCCTACGTCATAAGGGGGGGGGGGGGGAGGAAAGGGGAGGAGAGACAAGGATGGGAAGAAGCATGTTACGGAAGGCATCAAATTGAATGCGACGATAATCGGGATGTGGATGTCGGTGTCGTGAAGCCGAGTGTGTTGCGACGAGCACGAGGTGCGACGTTCCAGCAAACCCGGATCTAATCGCAATTCCGAGCACTTTCCTCCACCCTCCATCCACCATTCCTCCGTTCCTCCATCCTCCATTCGCCATTCCTCCATCCCTTGCGACTCTTGCGAGGAGTCCTTTCCTTCTTTTCCTCCCATGGAGCGTAGGACGTGGGCGAAAACGGACCTAAATGAACAAAAATGGATGAAAATGTCGTCACCCGATCCAATATCCAATAAACGTACGACGAGAAATCCTAGAATATGGGGCCGTCGTACCTTATTTTTGCCATGAGGGCCTTAGAGGGGTTTAAGGCGAAAACGAGTTCCCTTCCCGGTTTCCCCCTTCCGTGGTTCACGTGCACGGCACCCTTTCGCGATGGAATTTGGAGCCGACCGGACTCTCTTTCCGACTCTCGTTTCTCGAGATCGGTCGTATGCATACGGTTCGACGAGGTTCGCTCGAGGAGGGAAGCCCGTCCCTCGGAAACGTTGCGCAAGGAGGGAGTCCAGCTGTTTCCTTCCTCCAAATTTATTTGGAGCGATGAAGGCGAAAATCGAAACTCGATTTGCACCACCTACCGTACCGTCGACGTGCCGAAGACGACGAAGAGTCGTGTTTCCACGAGCCCAGAAACTTGGCTGGAATTTCTCGGAAACGAATGAGAAAATTTTTTCACGGTTTTCGTAAACTTTATGGGATGTTAAGGAACGCTCGGTCGCGAGATCTCTCCCCGGGGACGAATCCTTGGATGGATCCTTTCGGGGTCGTCATAGCGATGGAACCGAAACCGTGCTGCGAGATCGCTCGGGATCCGAACCCTTAATCGCCGAGTCCCTTCTTCGCCCCAAATTCCATCCTCCATCCCTTCTCGTTCCCTTCTTCCGAACCTCTACTTCATTCCTATCAGAAAGTACATTCTGTCGGGAGAGAAACGACTGCCATTTGGAAATAGTGAATCGGCTTTCCTCGCGCGACGGGCTCCCGTGCGGTGTGGCGGAATCCGTCTCGACGACGACGAGTTGCGGACGAGGACGATCTCTCCGCCGGGTGGAATTCGCTCGTCTCGGCCGATCGGGTGGAGACCCTGGGACCCTGGGACCCGGGGACCCTGGGACCCTGGGACCCTGGGACCCTGGGACCCTGGGACCCGGGGACCCGGGGACTCGGGGACCCCTCGCTCGCGTCACCGGCGAGAGTGCCGTGCCGAAGAGTCGTGACGTTCCCAAATATTCCTCAAATTTCCCGTTTCGTGTATATTTTCGACAGAGAAAACTTCCACCTCGGTTTCCCCTCGTGTTCTCGTAAAAGCATCTGCCTTTCCGACGAAACGTCCGACCCGTGTCACCGGAACGATGATTTTTTACGACTTCGGTTCCGTCGCGTTGCGGCCACCACGGCCCCAAACTTGGGATTCGGCCTTCGAAGTCACGGTTCATCGGCAGCCACAATCCAAAAATCCATCGACGAGGTACGAGAGCGGACGGAGAATTCGCGCGGACGACGAAGGGAAGCTAAGAAATGGGGGGACGGGGGACTGGGGGGACGGGGACTGGGGGGACGGAGACTGGGGGGACGGAGACTGGGGGGACGGGAGACGGGGACGGTCGTATTCATCCCTTCTGAGGTTACATATGATATATGAAACACTGAATGGAAAATGGTCTATCGATGACAAATAAATAATTTCTCCAGCTCCGGAGGAAAAAAGTCATATTTAAGTGATGGTCTTTTCGAAAAGCAAGGGCTTTAAAGTAGTACGTGTACGAGGTGGGCCATGTGTATCGGGATCTTGGACTCTCATTCACCTGATACGTGTACATGCTCCAAACGACATGGGACTCACGACCCACCCTGAAGATGAGCCAGTTTCTCAATTTCGTAAAACCCTCGAACGACCATCTTCAACGAATGAAAATTGGTTCTCTGCGTGTAAGATCGATCGTCGACCATCTCGGAAATTTTTCACAATTTCCATTTTTCCAATCGACCATCAAGAAAGGGAATAAATACAGTAGAAACCGGATGAGTGCACATCGCGTAAATGCAGGAATCGGACGACTGCACGAATTTTCCATGCCCTCAATTTTCCCTCTATGTTTTGTACACGATCTAAACCCGGACGAGTGCACAAACCGCACGAGTGCACACGTTTTGTAAGTCCGGTGTGCAACTTTGGTATGGAATCGTATCCAGATGGGTGCACGAGGAGATGGCCCGGCCCAAAACTCACTCGAGAGTCCATATGGCAATGAACTCGGATACCGCGGATTTGTTTGTCGGCCTATGCCCCAGGCAGGCCATGCCGATGGCCTAGTCTATAGGCCTGCCGAGGCCCGGGGCATATCGTCCCCCCCCTTCCCCCCTCTCTATGTGGGCTTGGTATTCGGCACTTCTTCACCTTTCCTTTGGGAAACTCACTTAGATCCTCCCAAGTGAACTCCTAGTTACGAGACCGTGCATCCCCTAGTCGCGAGACCTTGCATCCCCTAGTCGCGAGACCTTGCATCCCCTAGTCGCGAGACCGTGCATCCGAGACGAGAGCGAGGGCGAGTGGTCGGAGGGTCGAGGCCACTCCTGAAAAAAAAATCTCTCGGGCCGCTGCCGAGAATCGAAAGGAGGAAAAAAAAAAAGGAGGATCACCGATCTGGAATTTCCTTTCCCTCTTCCTGCGAACTCCCTTGGCCGTACGACATGAGGAAGCGAGGAGCGTGCCCAGATCCCATCCCTTCGCCTCTCGGCACCCGCTCCAAATCGCAGTCGCAGGTGTCGAGGAAGGAAGGAGCGGGAGGAAAGCCGAGTCCCGGTACTAAATCGACAGCGTAACGAGTCGCTTCACGGGTGCTTCTTACGGCCATAACAGCTATTTTATCTCTGATGTATTTATTGAAATTTTACCCGATACGACTAGGCCGTGGTTTAAATGAAAAATGCCTGCATTAGATATCGGATCGCGAGAGTGAAGGTATCGTTTGGTGCAAATTTCACGGTTTACTTTGCTGCGCGAAGGGATGATGGAAAACGTAAGACAGACGACGCACCGGAAAAGAGCCGAGTTACTCCACTCCACTCGAGCTCGTCACCATGCATCAAGGCGCATGGGAGTGAAACCCGGCAGAAAATGCGGAAAACTCCTTTTCGAGGCTCTCTGGCATCGGCTCGGGGAAGAGCGCGAGGCATGCCTTGTATATCGATTTTACTCGCACACGTATGAAGAAGCATTTAAAAAGCGTGAAAATCCTGCTGCTCGAGCGCGTTCGAGAAGGGGTGGGACGATAACGTCTGTGAAGTCCGTAGAGGTTCCGTTTCGTCGCTGCGACGGATGTGGATCTCGTTCCGTCTCCGTCCTTTGCGACCGACGAGTGTACGTAGATGTCTTTGGAGAGGCCTTCGCTGCCTCGAGACTTACGAGTGCTTCCGCCTTCTCGGTGAAGTCTCGCACGTGGGAACGAATAGCGCGATCGGTTGGGTCCCGGCGTGGAGGTCCCCAGGCATATCGCCCGGGCAAGTTACCTCTTTTGCCCTCCCCCTTTCCATGCGTCTGCTATCAACTTCTTGCTCGTGCGACTTCAGTAAGATGGCGGCCGCGCCTGGAAGGGTGCAGCGCCACGCGCCATAGGGGGGGCCCTCCATTTATATACTCTCTATGTTTGCGACGGAATCCCGTGCAGTTAAATATTTTTAAACGTCATGGTATGTCCAGGACGATGACTCCGTGACGTGACACGCACATTTCCCCGATCTGTCGCCTGACTTCCTTCATGGTTTCATAGTTCCATGATTTTACCTTTCACATTTGAGTTGCTATGAGCCCTCGTACGACTTCTTTCGAAAAAATGTATATAGCCGGAGCCATGATATGCAAGTCACACCCGTTATTTTCGTTTATTCCTTTTCTTTTACTTCTTTTTTTTTCGATTTTGAGGTGGCTCGTTTTAGATTTCAGGCTGGAATGGGTTAAAAGAAATACCAAATTCATTATACAAATGGCAGCCCAAAACGCAGCAGTAGAATCGGCATAACGATGCACGATCCTAACATGGTACTGCCTCGCGAGTGGCGGAATGAAATGAAGTCGTTTTTGGATGAGAGAAGTCTTTATTGTTTGCACCAGGAAGATGCATGTACGACGAAAGATGGGAGAGCGAAAGGTTCCGTGCAGGTGCAAAAATGATAGAGTGAGTTTCTCCTCGAAACTCGAAGAGCCTCGGCCGAGCGTGGAAGGGATCGTCGGGAGGCAAGAGGAGTTCTTCATTTCAGGTTGGCCCGGATCCACGCGGCGAAGCGGGAGACCCTGGTGAAGGGGATGGAGCCGGTGCCGGAGCCGGTGTCGGACGAGCACGAGGACTCGATCCCGGTCTGGAAGAATTTCCCGTCGTATTCCGTCACCAGGGGCGAGCTGCCGCCTTCCTGAAAACAAAGCAGACAGAAGGAACTCCTTCGGCGAGATACGAGCCTCCTCTACGAGGAAAAGAAAAGGACTCGTTTCGGTCGGTTCGAATCCACTCCTTAAATTTACTTAATATTGCATCTTAAAGGAGCGTAGGTGCCGAAGCGGGTACGATCCAAACGGTTCCGAAATCGACACCTGTCTGTAACGATGACGGTCGCCGCGAATATGGCATCTGTGAGTGAGTCATCTAACCGATCGCATCCGTTATTGCTGGCACGATATCAAATGAACGATCACGATGTAAACTAAAATTTCTATACGATTTTACATTCCGACTCGAGAATGTTTTAATGGAAGCAGGTCGCAAAGGTGGTGGTAAGGATCGGTTCGTCACCGAGAAGGTAACAATTTTGGCAAATGCGAGAACCTGGATCCTCGAATTCGATACTCGTGCCGGGTTTCTCCCGAGATCGAGAAGAAGGCAGGACGACACGAGAATGAAGTTCTCACTCGGCACGATCGTCGTCCGGCTTGGCTCTCCTGGACGCAGAGGCGATGGTCCCCTGGCAGCAGGGCTCCGAGCGCTGAGCAAGACCCGAGCACGATGGCCGACACCTTCCTCAGGGAGAGATCTTAGTGGAAGAAACATGCGATCAGCAACGACGATCCGACGGATTCGTCTTCGCCGTCGCAAAGGTAAGACCGCGACGAAACGAAGGGAAGCCTTTCGGCAGGATCGAATACAAAATTTCGTCCAGGATTCGGTTCGCTCTGCCATCGAAGCGCTTCGCGATGCTCGTTCGTCGATCCGGCGATGAATCGTCGACACGGAGGCGAAACGCAGAGCCGATCGGTCCGCGAATCGAGGCTCGACGTTCCGCTCGTGGAGCTCGATTCCTTCGACCGGAATCGGAAACGGACGGAACGAAAAGGAAATCCGTGGAACGCGCCGGGAGGATGATGATTACCCCGACGATCGCGAGCGACTTCCGAGTCGAAGATGTAGTTGTTGCATCCGCCGATGTCGTCGCCGTCGGAGTCGGGAATGCAGATCGGCTGGAGGAAGTCGTCGAGGACGAACCCACCCGAGGGATAGACGATCGCGATGTCGTATCCGCCGGACGGACGATCTGAAATCGATCGTCGCCGCCGCTCCGTTCATCGCTCGGAAATACAGCCGATGGTACTCTTGGCGTGGTTTCAGACTCACTCGGGTTCCAATTTTCGTGGTAGGAGAAGGACTCGAAGAGTTTCGTCTGCCCCCGAGATCCGGGTTTCGCGCTGCCATCGCGCGTCTTCCCTGCAACTGCGTATCCACCCGAACATGCTTCGTGCCTGTCGTTTCGAAGACGAACACGATTAATCGTGCACCGGCGGAGCAGCTGGAGGCAGGGAAGACTCCCGGCATGCTCACATCGTCATCCGAAAACCCTGACAGATTATTCCCAGAAAGTCGAGTTCGACGTTTCGTATTTCGACCCTCTAACGTTGGAATTCACGAGGTCGATGATTTTTGCCTCTTAAGATGAGGCCCCTTTTGCACAAAGCCCTAAGGAACGAGTCGGTAATTGCACGCGAAGGATGATGGCGAATGCACGATCGTCGTCGAGACTCGATCGTAGCCTAGCGCTTCGTTCCACCGAGCGCGAATTCTAATTTAGAAAAAAAAAGTGAAACCAACCGATCGACGAGGCAGTGAGCAGCGGTGAGGACGTTGCCTTCGTTGATGACGGTACCGGTGCACGTCCGCCAGCCGGTCGCGGGGCAAAAAACCTGCAAGAGGACGTTGAATGGGGCTTCACCTCTGTCCACCCCCGAGCTCGAGTCGGAGCGGGATTCCACGGTGGATGCTTGAAGGCGCGGGATGGGGTCCTGGGACGAGTGATACACGGCACGAGACGATCTCTGTTCCGCCTGGGAACTCCCAGAAGTGGAAAACCAGTCAAAGAGGCGCACGAACCAAGTGTAGACCCTTCGAAAGGCGCTCCTGACTCCCGTCGCCGTCCCAGATTGGTAGTAGCCGTAGCCGTATCCGTAGCCGCCGCCGTAGCCGCCGCCACCACCACCGAGGCGGCGTTCCTCCGCTTCGATCTCGTAGTCGTGGAATCGATCGATCCAGTTTTCATCACGAGAGACGTGGCCGGCCTTGGATCCACAAGTCATCGACGTATCTGACAGATTCGAGAACGTGCTCATGAATGTCATGCACGCGAAATCCCTCTCGATTTCCTCGAGAGGCGACGACGAGTAGTCCACGGCAATTCGTCGCGTGAAAACGGATTAATGACTTAAAAAATGGAAAAGGGCTCGAAAAGGATTTCCATCTCTAGATGCGTGTCGGACGCATTCGTTTTCATCTCGCGATTGCGTCGAATGCTCGCGAGGGCTCGACCACATCGCGGACGGAACGATCCCGGCGAGAGAATCGAAGCGAGGAAAGTTGGACATTTTGGATAGGAATCCCATCGCGCATCCGAACGGATGTAAGGAGCATCGAACGTACAAGGAGTGAAGGCGGGAGGTTCGGGACAGGCTCCGCCGAGGCCACCCGTGGGGCATCCGAGGACACCCACGAATATCACCAGCAGCTTCATGTTCTTCGCAGGGAGGATGTTCTTGCAGTGTGAACGTTCCTCTGAGCTCGGAGCTCTTCCTTCTGCGAGGATCCTCGCGCTCGTCGTCTCGAGCCACGTCGACTACTACGCCTTTTTCTTCGGGAAAGATACATCCGGGTTTCCGCGAACCGGATCGACGAGACGGAGTGTCGACCGTACGATCGTTGGCGGAGGAGAGAAGCCCGCAAGCTGTCGGATAGATTCGGTTTCGGGTCGGTGGATTCTCCGTCTCTCGACGCGCGTTCATCCGTATTTTCTTCTCACCGAGAAATAAATTATTTTTATACGCCGGTTTTCTTTCGCGATGCGTCGCATCGTCCGGTTTCGCCAAGTCAAGAGCGCAAGGAGGCGGGGTGTTAAGGAACGTGGCATCAGCTGCAACAGAAGGGACCGAAGGGCTTTCGAGAAATCACGTTGGAGCAGAGGATCTGTACGAGGATTCATATTTCACCTTTTCAAATTTTTACGAATCGACAACCTAAATCGGAAATTCCGCGAATTTCAGACATTCAAATTTTATATTTTTACGCCATGATCTGTTCAGAGTCCCGATTTAAAAAAAAGCAGTTTGCTCCTTTTAATAGGTTTTTCGTGGATGCTATACTTTTCCATTCCTGTGCAATAGCGAGATATTTGATATTTCTTCGTTTCTACTACCATTGCACCATCGTGCTGCTATGATTCTGTTCGTGTAAGAGCCGATAAGCTCTTTGGAAAACTATAATTTGTCAATAGATGGCCTCTAAAACTTAGTGCAACCTGTGTGGCACCAGAAAAGTTCTTGCTTTTTTCGAGGGAGAAGGGAGAGGAGGGGGATGAGGAGGAGGGGAATGAAGAGGGAGAGGGGGAGGGGAAAGAGGAGGGAGGGGGAGGAGGGAGAGGAGGAGGAATTGAAAAGGTAGATCGGAGGAAGGCGAAGCTGGATCGTGTGGAGGCTTATCTCTGATACGGTGCTCCCAAAAGTCCCATCCGGGAACGGTTTCATCATCGTCGCACTAGAGTCGTATTCAAACGAGGAAAGAATCCGGCATTCGTCTTAGATGTGGAAATTGGAGCCAGTCAGATCGTTCTCGAAACCAAATCCTTGCTTCCCCCACCTCAAAAATAATCCTATAAGGAAGAAAATGAGTGTCGGACTCATCTGACATCACCTGGCCTCGCCCGGCCTTGCCTGGCTTTCTCCGGTTCTTGACGGTTTCGACTCGCGTTCCTCACCTCTGGCAGTTCGAAACACCGAACTCGACGGTTTTGAAGTCGGCTTTTTCGCGACTGCACGCTCGATCCCCTTTTTAATCCCCGTCGTCGGTGACGTTCGGAAGGAGACGATTTTATTTCCAATCGCGACACCTATGGGAATGAAAACGTCCCCTATGCAAAGTCCATCGCGATGGAAGAGACGGCAGTGCGTCCGTGGCTTCGTATCGGAACCGTCGTCCCCCAACGACCGTCATCGTTTCCTTCCGCGATGAACCTCGTCCCATTCCCGTCCTTTTCGCTCTTTCGACTTCCGTCTCTCGGCACCAATCGGCTCGTCGTTTTCGATCCTTACCGGCCGCAGACTCCGCACGCCGGACTCGCCGCGTCGGTGGACACCGGAAACGGCAACGTCTTGTCTCGGGAGCGAGATGCGACACGCGAGACCCGAGACCCGAGACGCAAGACGACCCGAGACCCGATCCGATCCTCGGGCACGCCGCGATCGTGGGTCCGAACGAGAATCCGTGAGCCCCGACTCGAGCCGTGCAGCTCTCGGTTCGCAAAGGATTTAGCCGAAATTCCGAGGAATCCTTCGATCCGAATCGACCGTAACGGAAGGCTTACTTAAATTTGCGAAAATCTGGAATGCATCGCGTTGCGACCGACGAACGCGACCGTCGAGACGAGCTTCGACGAGTCGCGGTGCTTTACCCGTTTCTCTTTTACTCCCGAGACCGGATTCCGATTCCATGGAATTAAATGGACGATGCTCTCGATTCCTCGAAACTTCTCGGAAGCCTCACGTCGAGGGGTCGCGATGCGTCCGTCTCCGAGAGACGGGACGGCCGACTTAAAACGTCGAGCATCCCTGCGCTTGCGATTCGTCCTCGGCAGGGGCAGAGCCGGGCACAGCGGGGCGCAGCCGATGCCGTAGGAAAATAATGTGTACCGATTTTTTTCGTCGAAAAGCGGGTCACTAACCTGAGGGTGCGACGGCGGAGAGAAGCGAAAGCTTATGACACGGGGATGGCACGCGGATGACACGCGCAGGAGGAAAGAGCACCTCCGTTTCAGCGTGCTTGGCCCGCTCGTTCGTCAGGTGAGAGCACACGCTCGTGACACGTTCGTGACGCGCTCCTCGTGTCGTCTCGCCTCGTTCCGTCGCCCCATCCAGACCGCTCCATCTTCTCGACCGAACGGGCGCGACTCGTCTCTTCTCGAAGACGATTCGTCGCCTAAGGATACGCTCGGCGAGCCCGTAGGAGATTGCATCTCGTGCTTCGTTCCGTAGCGTCTCGAAAACGAAACACTCATCGACGACGGCAATCCATCAATTTATTTTCTTTGCCTAAAAATGTCAAACATTAAGAATAAATGTTAAATATTTAAAAAGCCCATCCCCACGATTCCATTTTTAGGAATCGTGAAATCAGCGTGGAATTTCGCTCTCGATCGGACCATGCGACGATGAATGGATGGAATCCGAGTCTGAGGAGTCGCGGTCGAACTATGAGTACGGGAACGGTGGGTACCCAATGTCAGAGTTACATCGAATTTGGCACTTGCTTCGACGAAAATGTGAAGGATGTCGTCACGGCTCGGCCGAGAGATGCGCGGTTCTTCCGGTGGCCGTTAGGTGGCGCCTTCGGGGATGCCGCCGGTGTAAGGTCGACGTGACGACCTCCCTTTTGATGATCCTTTTATCTGTATAAAGTCCCCCCTATTCTCTAATTTGGACAGCCGTCGTCTCCATCGTGTGAGCAAGTATTTGGGGATCCGGGAAGCTCCGTGCGAGAAGGGCAAATGATTGATGGTATGGTTGTGCCCGGCGCGGAATCTTCTAGCACCTTCCCTCATGAACTGTCTCCTGATATCTGACACCTAACCAACGACTTCCTCGACAGGTATATTCCGTCACAATATGATGCATAGACGTAAACGTGAAACGTGGGTCGAGATAGCGGCTTTCAAATTTCTCCTCTCTTCCCCGCCCCACATCCTCACTCTCGGCCCTTACATACTGTACGTGGGCACAAGCTTTCATGCTTCTTTCCCTTTATAGTGACTTTTCGGCTCAAATTAATTTGAAAAAATGAGAGCAAAAATGTGGTAAATTTATTTCCGTAACTAATCATGGATCGTGCAGATATGTTGAAAAAAGATACCATTTTCAAGGAAATAAATATGATCAAAATCGGAATGGGACTTAGGAAGCTGTTGATGAAAACGAGACCATTTTCGCTGGGATCGGGTCGGCCACCGATGAGAATAATCACATCGAGGAAAGCGTTACTGGCACGAATTTTAGTCATACGGAAGAGATTCTCGACGAGACCTTCGGAGGCGAAGGCCTGTAAAAAGAAAAGCGCGATGCGAGTGCCTATGTTTCTTCGCCGTATCGAACGAGCCGAAACGACCAAAAAAAAAAATCTTCTACACGAGTTTAACGGCGAGGAAAAAGTGGGGAAGAGACGAGCCTCGCGTCTCGGGATGACGAGCTTTCAAACGACGAGGTTCCACATAAGGGAGGTGCAACAAGAGGCCAGGAGAGTCAACGTTCCAAACGAGATCTTCCTTTCCCTCCGAGGTTTTCTCGCGAGGAGTCGTATATCTCTTTTTCCTCGCATTTTTTGAGGGAGGGGTTTCACATCGAGAGCTTAAAAGGCACGAAATCGGACCTTTCCCGATGGAATCTTGAACTCGTGGCGTTCGAAAGAGCCCGATACGAGAGGGAAGCGGTCGGAAGCGGTCGGAAGCGGTCGCAAGCAGTCCTGCTCCGTGACCGCAATGGAACAGAAGGAGGCAACGAAATCGCTCGGGATCAAATCCCATTTCCGCGGCTATTTTCCTCCGTTCGACTTCACTCGTCGTGTAAGAGAACTTTCCAACGTCGGGAAAATGGCTCACTTTTAGAATTCCACGAGTCCCCTTCCTTTCGTCATGGATTTCGTTATCCTGAAGCTCTCTCTGTTTTTGGTCTACATAAACGATTTGGATCTCGGCGTAGAGGGTATGATGAGTAAATTTGCCGACGACACCAATATAGGT
>CAJPEV010004930.1:0-18194 GCA_905338385.1 Darwinula stevensoni
CTTAGCTCAGTGGTAGCTGCATGTATAGCCAACCATGGCGGTCATACCACATATTGATGCCAAGCACATGTAAGTGCATTTCCGTACCAATAAACATGATATCTTGCTACAACTGGAATCACGTCTTGTTATTGTCTCCCTTTGTTTATATATTGATTTTGAGACGAATCCATCCACTGCTTCTAGGTGGGGCAATTTCAATTTCACAGTGTATTTATTTTGATCTGTCATTCGGCAGATTCATCGTTTAAAAAAAAAGTATTAAAAAATTTATATTTTTTTCCCTCCAACGCAATACCTGCACCTGCTTTGGGTTGCCTGGAAAATCAAGATGCAGCTCAAATTTTGAAGCGACCTCACGCTGTTCCCTTGTAAGGCTTAGACGGGATATTACTTTTTTTATACCAAGAATAGGAAACGGAAACATATCTGGTAGCAAAAATGAATCTGTATCTTTATTGCAGCAACAATATTGATCTTGACATTCCTCCTTGATAGATATTCTCTTAATAAAGGTGCACACCATGAGTATGTACTCGAGAAAATGGAACCCCAGTAGATTCAAGATTTAGGACTCTAGTTCATTTCCTTTGCGTTCAGGTCGTCATTTGAGAGGGGAGGTGGGAAAAAGAAGTAAGTAGAAGTAGATAAAAAGGTAAAATAAATAAAAAATGAAATAAAACACCAGGTTAAGAGGACAAATTAGTCACGTGAGTTCGAAGTAATAGTTTAAGGTTTGTCGAGTTTTAGAGGTGCATCACAGATGATCATCACAATTTCAATGACAGCAACTGCATAGAAGGATGTTTAGAACTTTTTCTTTACCAGGCAAAACATGAATGAGTTTTTTTATATATGTATATATTTTTGGTGGCTGGCAGAACCAAAGTACTTCCAAACGTCTCTCGTACGAGAGTCCACGCATTTTCTTCATCATTTTGGCAGCCACCTTTGAACTCTCTCGAGCGCCACTAAGTCACTTTTATTTGCTGGCCTCCAGAATTGAATGCAATTCTTTCGATGAGGTCTAACTAACGCCGAATACAACGGAAGAATAACGCGAGAGCTCATAGTAGCAATGAAACACCGGATGAAACCTAAAATCCTGTTACACAGAGCTACGGTCGCCTAAACGTGAGAAAACTTGAGTTCCTCGTCGATCCTTATCCCAGCGTCCCTCTTCCTGTTCGCATCCCTCAAATCGTCTTTGCCAAACATATTCAAAGACCTATCGTAATTAAGACCGACGTGAAGGATCGTACACTTACCTTTGTTAAATTTCATGAACCACTTTTTACTCCACTCTTTGAGGAACTCCGAAATCTCACTCTGTTCTCGCCCCTGTCATCCTCCCCATGGTGAAACTTATTTTTGTGTCGCCTGCAAATTTACTAACCTTACCTGCGATGCCTTCATCTACAGGGTGTTCCGAAAGTTCTATTCCCCCTGTCCCTAATGTCTGCATCGAATAGTTCTTTTTTTTCCAGAAAAGAACTAAACAACGTGTGGCCAAACAACGGTATCGCACGACCGAAGAGCTGAAACAGGCTGCGGAATCCATTTCGCCTGGTTACTTCAACAATGTCAAAGTACTTGGCGCCCATAATTCTCTGCTTTGAAAATTATGGTGCACACACTGATCCTTTCGATTGTCAAATGGAAACTGATGAACACGTTCTGCTGTATCACATGAGGAACATAATTAATATACCCTAAGAAACACATCGGGGTAACAGGAAATTTGAAACACTCCGTAGGTCATTAATACGAAGTATAAGCTTTGTTCCAACTAGAAGAAATTCCCGGGCCTAGATTTTCCCGGAGAATGTCATTTTTCAATAGCTGTCTCATTAGATGCCTAATACCCTTCTGACCAAATAGCATTTTTAAGGCCTGGCAATATGCCCTGAGGGGACAGCAGACCGCTTTTCGCACCTCATATCAGTTTCCTTGGTGGAGTACAATTAACGCCGCATCAGGAACGCGAGTTCACCAAGGCGAATCTGGAGGCGTCAGAACGTGCACGATGCATCTGCTTTTCAGTTCGCGGAATCCCTAGGTTTTTTTTCCAATTCTACTGATTGCAGACGATAAACCTTGTTTCTCGCTGTCCCATCTAATATCGGTTGAATGCTGTACTCCTTGAATAGCTGATATAGCTCAGTCTCGTGGTCTCCCCAGCGGGCACACGAGGACATCACGCACACTCTCGTGGGGGACTGGTTGGCGAGGTAGAAGTTGAATAGAGGTGGCACGCTGAATCGGGTCGAGTTGCAGTCCCGCCTATTTATTTTTCCAGGAATTTCGCGGGAATCTCTTCTAGTCGAAGCAAGGCTGATTAAAAATGACATTTCCCGAGAAAACCCAGGTCCTGAAATTTCTTCTAGTCGAAACAAGGCTAAAGACGAGAAAAAGGAGCGTCGCCAGGACCGAACCTGGGGCACTCCGCTCGCGATTCCCACTTCCTGCGACAATTCCCCAATTACAATTACCCTCTTCGCTCCTCCCGAAAGTGAATAACATATTCATTTACTCACCATACCCTGGATTCCGCGCGCTCCAGGTTTAGTCAGTAGCCTCTTACGTGGAACGGTATCGGAAGCCTTCGCAAAGTCTAAGTAGACGATATCGACAAGATCTCCCTTATCCTTCTTTTCCGTCACACGATCGTAAAGCTCGAGCGAGTCGGTGGGACAATTATGTCGTCTTATAAAACCGTGCTGGGAATCTCGGATGAGAGAGTTTTCCTAGAAATTTTCGAATCTGCAATCACTTGTCATACCCTCTTAGATCTTCTCGAAATGCCGGTTAGACTAACAGGCCTTTAACTTCCCAGATCACTCTCGTCCCCCTTCTTAAAAATCGGTACGACGTTCGCTACTTTACAGTCCCTAGGCACTTCCCCACGCAAAATGCTAATCTCAAATATTGTTCTAAATGGCAATGCTATTTGCTTCGAGAGTTCTTTGATAACTCGCACCGGAATACCATCGGAGCCGTGCCGAGATGGAGTCCGCTCTTTATCCTCATCCTGTAATATAAAGGGCTGAACGGCAAAGTGGTTTATCTGCAAAAAATTATTTCCTGGACCTCCACATGGAATGAGTCAATATTTCAATGACTGTCAAGTTAAAAGTGAGGAAAAGCGGTATGTATTGATAGATCACTTCATTCATTTCTAGGTTCCAAAAAACTGTAATTTTTTATGAAAGGGACAGGGTTCTATGAGCGCATGATCAACAACAAATTTATTATTACTTTTTTTTGCAGATAAACCACCCAAACAGCATGTTTATGTTAATTTTACGTAAAATGAATGTAAAAAAAAAACCCTCGCAGACGTGAAATTTGGTGCATTTCGAAATGCACCAAATTCCACATTTCATTTCACGTTTCAAGTTCCACCAAAAAAAATCTTGAAGTTCCGAAGAAAAGCCGATTTTATTTTCCGGCAAGCTGCGTTTTCATTTCTTCGATTTCTGACGCGTTCATGTCGCTTCTCCTTTGAATATCTCGGGTCTTCTCTTTCACCCGCTCTGCTCTTTATTGGCTCTCCTTTCTGCTTACTGGTCATTCATAGCTTTCTTTTTTTCTCCATTTATCATTTCTCTGATGGAAGCAAGATAAGATGGGAAGAGATGGGCGGGATCTGTGCGGGACGCAATAAACTTAGGAGGAATTATCAATATAAGCGGGGATCTGTTTCTCCTTCAATCTTTTCCTATGCCCCCATGATCCTCGAGCCACGTGTAATGTCATTCCATTTCCCTTACAAGTCCATAGACAGGTTCATCAGGAAGTGAACGATCGATATGGTCGTGTACCGATTCCTTCACATCTTTAATCTCCAGCTTTATGAAGGGTATAAAAGGAAACGGGTTAACCTTTATCGAGCTTTAAGGTCAACCACCTCCTTTAACGAATGTTACAAGAAACGGTTCACGAATGACAAAGGTTGATAACCTTAACCTTAACCTTAACAACTTTAATGAATATAAAGGAACGTCGTGATTTCCTGTCCAAAGTTGAAAATAACATTTCGGGTCCGTCCGATAAACTTGGATCTTTCGCCGATTATCTTCTACTCATCCCAAGATAAGATTTCAAGAGATCGTAGAAAGAAGGCTAAGCTGCAGATATTCGATTCAGCCTTGGAAAGTCCAACACCGAGAGAAAATTCAACGAGTGAGGTGCATATCTCTCGGATTCCACAGTTTCGACAGCTAGGGAAGAAGAAGGACCGATAGTTCTTCAACAGCACGTGTATTAATGTCCTTCACCCTACAGGTGAATGGATCAGGAGACCAGAAGGGGGGAGCTCATTAGTACCCATGTAAGTCTTTGTCATGCATGTTGGAACGGAGTAAAATCTAAGTCTATGACATTTAAAGCTACGAGGGTACAACATATGAAAACCGGAAAGTCTCTGAGGCAGACGAGTTATAGATGCTATCCTGAACCAGTAGAGAGGCACGAAAGGGATGGGCTCTTGGCATGATGCGATGCAGCGGTCAGGCGTCTGCATCGATGCAAGACGTCTGCCTCAGACGTCTTGCATCTTGAATATAGTTACAAATATGACGTCAGCCCCAACGGAGTGCACAAGCTAGGGAAGCGCCGATTCGCTTTTTGGTGGTTGAAAATGTACAGGACAATGACATTCACTTCACAGTGTAGGGAGAGTATGGCGACGTTTCATAACGGGGTTGCCGTCGACTAGTACACTCTCCATTGCAATATGCGATTGTCGGCATATATTCCTTGAATTCTGTTGTGAATTTCATCGTCTTGTGCATTTTCTACAACCAAAAAACGAATCACTCGCTGCACTTGATGCACTCTCGAAGGGGAATATGTTTACCCTTGGGGATCTTTACCACTATATTCCCAGGATGCAATGAGTTTATCACGCCTGGCTTCTGCATCGCATCATGCCAGCAGCTCGCTTTTTTCATGCCACCCGGCAGATTAGGACTGCATGCATGACTCAACTGCCTGATACACTTGCCGATTTTCATTAGTACTCCCCTGTACATTTTAGATCCGTTGATCTCAAAAGTACTGTTTAAACCCGTTAAGTGCTGAAGAGGTACAGTAAAAGACAGATCTGTGGAGAGGGGCGGGATCCACCTCCTCGTCTCTCATCTCCGTCCTAGATGCTGTGAAAACTTTGCAACTCGTTTTGCACACACATCCACTCATAAATGCAGCATTTTTATACAGTTAGAATAATAATCAACACTCCTTATTCCGAACGCTGGTAATCCAGATCTGCCGGTAATCCGGATCTTCTGGTAATACGGACATCAGGAATATTCCCAACAGAAGTCTCATTGAGCTAATAATAAATAAAAATTCTCTGTTCAATCTGGATGTCCTTATTCCATATTTTCCGTTCATCCGGACAAGTGATTTCTTATCCCCTGGACCATTCTCCTCCGTCAATCTGGATTTGCTAGCAAAAGACATGATACAAAAGAAAACAGAAAATAAAGGAAAAGATTTCCCTGAAATTTGAAAACCATAAACCATAAAACACAATTTGACGTTGCGCAATTCAGAAGCATTCGATCGTTCAGCAGACATCCTCTTAAGGGATTAATGGATTCTGATTTGGATTCAATGGAATGGATCAGTTGTACAGGAGAAATCGGTATCATGGAACTCATTTAACACATTTAACATTTAACGCCGGGAACTACGTTTTGATGCAACTCGCTTTTCAAATTCAAAATATATCGATAAAAGCAACCAGTTGTGCGACCATAAGTTTTGTCGTGTTCTAAGTACCACAGAGTTCCAGGATCCTGTGTCCAGACTGTCAAACAGTTTCAAAGAGCATTCATCGGTGCCAATCCCACCAGCACCAAAAAAAAGAAGTTTCCAGCAAGACAGTGCAAAGTGTGTTTGAAGAACAAGAAACGCAGTGAAACTAGGTACATTTGTGGATCATGTCAGGTACCACTCCACACAGGGGATTTTTTTTAGGCATACCACACCAAAAAGCAGTATTAGTTGGTTCTCTAGACATTTCTGGACAATTTGGTGTTTTGATTTTTCCATGTATGTAGTTTAGTTTCATTTAAAAATTTTTTCAAGTGTTGTATTTTGTGAAAAATGGTTGAGCCACAGGGATTGGGCGAACTTCATACATCTGAGCGTCAATGTGTTAATCGAAGTTGACCACTAGATTGAGGGAAAAGTGTTGCATGCAATGGATTGGGAGCAATGGAAGCTCCACGAATTACTCTGTGACCCATTTCACCTAATCCGTTACATTTTTCAAAAACACCAATGCACAATTCCCATCATCTTCTTAAGAGTGTCGTTTTGAGTCAGGTATAACAACGCTTGCATCAACCAGCGGCTAAAATAAATCATTTGAAAATATTGAGATATCAAGAACGTATTTGAGTGAGGAAGGTTTCGCATCATTTGATGCTCAAGCCACATTTGTTCGGAACGATGCACAAGTTCAACTACTCGATACCCGAGGAAAGAACGTATTTGAGTGAGGAAGGTTTCGCATCATTTGATGCTCAAGCCACATTTATGCTCAAGCTACATTTGTTCGGAACGATGCACAAGTTCAACTACTCGATACCCGAGGACATCCCCCCCCCCTCCCCCAAAAAAAGGGGGATTCCTGGGATACCTGGCTGCAGGCCTGTGGACAGATGAATCGATATAGCAATGTGAAAATCATTTTTCAATGGCTTTACGTTTCTTCAACTTCCGCCTTTAACCCCCCCACTCCTTCTCTATGGAACTCACTAACTTAGGCCAAGGCCTAACCGACAGACTGTCTTCGGGTCAGGCCGAGGCCTACCTTTCTTCGTTCAAAAGAAACTCAATTCTCGACTTACTGAGCCAGTTAGACCTTAAGGATTAATCCCTGGTCTTCGAGATCTCGTCGCGGGCGAGTAACGTTAGGCCAAACACTGGCCTATTCACTCTCTCATGGCCCTTTTAAGAGAGGACGTGTAACGTTAGACCGAATAGAGGTCTGATTCGAGTTTCATGAATCATTTCAGCGCGGATGAGGAACTTTCGGCCTAATTAGAGTTCCTCGAGCCATCTCCACAAGTTCTGAGAGTAAAATGCCCCTAGAAAGCATGGAATACAACGTGACCGCCTTTCTGTTAATTTACAGTTGTCCGAATGAGATATCTCCACATCCCACCAAATCGATCGGCCGCTGCAAACCGTTTCAATCTCAGCTCATCCCATGAATTCAGCAAATAATGTCTCCTACATTAAAAAAGAGAAGATCCAGACAACGATACTAAAGCCAAAGAAGTCATGAATCTGACATACTCCGACACGATATCGGCAACACTCGGGGACGGGACCGTTCCATCCATAGAGTGTATACGGACAGATATCTCTGGAGAGGCCTTCGCTGCCTCGAGACTTACAAGCGCTTCGGCCATCTTGGGAAGGTCTCGCACGTGGGAATGAATAGCGTAATTGGTTGGGTCTCGGCATGGAGGCCCCTAGGCATATGCGAGCCATATGCGCAGGTTGCCTCTTTTGCCCTCCCCCTCCCCCATGTGTTTGCTCCCTACTCGTGCGACTTCAGTAAGATGGCGACGCGCCTGGAAGGGTGCAGTGACTCGCGCCATAGGGGAGACCCCTCTATTTATACACTCTATGGTTCCAACACGGAATGGTCCTAAATTAACGGCAGATAATTTCATTTTTCATGATGAAATGGTGCACCTCAAACAATGAATAGGGCACTTTTCGTACCTAATAGTCAATATCATTCGTTTGGCAGGTTCTTTCCTTCGAAAACTCCCCAGGAGTTTTCGGGGGAGAGAAAAAAAAAACAATGAAATACATATCTCCGAAAAGCGAGATTCATTGATATCCGCAACCCCGGGGAGATGGAGCTTCAAATTAGATGAAGCTGTTCTGTGTTGAGAGACGAAGTATGCCCAATTTCGTTCCTGTTGATGCTCTCAGAGAGGAATACGAGACGCTTGAATTTGTCGCCGGAAGGGGTTGAAGAAAGGTAATGGGCACTACCTCGCCATTGATTTTTTCGGCACTGACTTCCTTCAAGAACTCCCTGCGCATAAACTGAATATTACTACTGTTGATGTATCGTGACTGTCACTCACGCGAAAGGAGCACTTTCATGTCAAAGAAGTTGATAAACAGCCGTAGAAAGGCTTCCTCAGGAATGAATAGTAGCCCCGCGAGAGTGTATTTGCTCTTCTCGCATACATCCGTGTTTTTCCCATCACTGGCAGCAGCAGATAGGCAAATAAAATACTCCAAACAACCAAAGAAAATGTCGAAATGGATTTCGGGGTTTTTGAACAGTACATCTGGGCTGGATATGTGACAGGAATATGTCGT
This sequence comes from Darwinula stevensoni, assembly GCA_905338385.1. Lineage (NCBI taxonomy): Eukaryota > Metazoa > Arthropoda > Ostracoda > Podocopida > Darwinulidae > Darwinula > Darwinula stevensoni. The sequence continues at coordinate 8,368 of CAJPEV010004930.1, forward strand.
TGCAGATGTTAGAGTCTTTTATCCCCTTCCTGGGTAAGGTATCGAGATATTTTCGTCGAAGAAGACTTTCATAGACTGAGTCCTGATTTCTAAGCCCCCTTCTCGGAACGAGCTTTTGGAATCTCCCTGACTCTGACATATATCATATAGGTTAACTCATACAGACGGGATTGAAGAGATTTTCCGACATGACACCCAGGAATCTCATAATCCCACACAGTCATTCAAGGATCCTGAGAAGCGAAACGAAACTTTCATTTCTTTTTTCACTATTGGAGAAGCCATCTGAAGCCTCCAATCGTTATGCAAACCCAAGGATGAACATATCCCGTCATGCTGTAATCATATCTCTCGTCTCGAGGACTTTGCGAGTTGCCAAAACCTCCGTATCACCGAGATCATCCTAAAGGATCTCAGATTCTATGTTGTGACAATAGGCGAACTCTCTCAGGCATGACGGCCTAAAAATGTACTAAATATGTTGCCCAATTAAGTAATAAATACTACGAATGCAAAAAAAATGTAAATCTCGAAGAAATCCATGCGGGAAAGAATAAATTGATCAGACGTATAGTGAGTTTGGAGAGATGCGCCAAGGAGAAAGAGAGAGAGAGAGAAAGAGAAAGAGAGGGAGGGGCGGGAAGAGGTCACCGGGGACATTGAACAGTGATAGATGTGCTTGGAGGTCTGCCTCCATAGGTTGCTTTCATTCGTACACCCAGTCCACCAGACTTTCAGGTGATTCTGCGGATCAGAGACTCACAGACTACAGTAATTGTAAACACTTTTCTTAAACCTCTCGTACATCCCATTCTCACTTGGAGACAAATTGCAATTTTTTTTTCATGATGCTTATGGAGTTGGAAGCATACACTAATCCATGGGGGTCTTGTTTGAGAAGAGTTGATACTAACCGATCTAAACTAAAATTAGATAGAAGTTTTAAAAGCTGCTTATTAGCCTTCAGAGCTGTAAAAATGATGAAAATTGCGTCCGTGAGACCTCAAAAATGTATGCATGAGAGGGTCAAAAGTCACTCTCAAAAAATCCTCACAGGGCGCAGATAGGCAACAAATACACTAAACCAACTTGATTCTGGTCTCTTGCACTGCTTGGGAAAAAGCCTCCATTCAGCCCGATAAGAGCAGAGGGTGAGGATTCCCCTTCGTTCTTGTCCAGACAATCGGAAAGAAGAAAAGCAGTGGCTTGCCTTTCCTTCTCTTCTCCTCTTTAGTTTGCGAGTCTGCAAACAAAGTTCTCCGGATATAATGAAGTCTTTCCTCGTGCAGCCCTTGCTCCCCCCCCTCCTTCATCGTCAACCTCTTGTGAAACGTGCCATCGATTTGCCGCCCGGATAACGAAGACTCACAAATGCTTTTTGAGGATATGTGGTAGCACTCTTCTCTGATCAAATGCAATTCATTTTAAGAAATTACGGCTTTCAGTTCTTACACCATTTTTTTGCGACACGAAGAAAATAGTAGCAGTTGCGCTTGCATACTTATGCAAACATGCTCGGATAAATATCCTTAATTGACTCCTTCGGTATTTTCTAAAAGCTCAGGCAACAGCAATCTAAAATGAGGTTAGAACTGAAATGGCCATATTCACGGGAAGTCGCGTTAAATGTCCCCGAACTGCCGTGAACCTAGCTAGCCACTGCTGGATCTCCGCGAGCGCTCGTTCGCGGAGGGCTCGGGTCGCGCGACCCGGCTCAGGGCTCGGGTCGCGCGACCCGAGTCCTGCTCGAAGGCTGTTCATCCGAGCATCTCAAATATAATGCCCATCCAGCTGCAATCATCCTACCTAACAAGGCAAACATGTGCATAAAAAATGGGGAAAGACTGGTTGCATTCTCTTTAAATAAATTGCATTCAAATCAAAGAAGAATCGTGCTATTGATCTGCACAATTGCATGAACGCGTTTAAATTAGTATGGATGCAGGAATCAGATGCAAGAGGGTGCACTTTTCTGGAGCTACCCAGTGCAGTTGCTATGAAAATTTTCCTGAACGCCCCTTTTTCTGCTGCCCTGCTTCCCTTGGCTCATGAGAAAAATGCGCCACTGGTCAAGAGGCAAATTGGAACACGAGAACTAATCTGACCTCGTAAATGGGCCCGTATGGGGTCCGGTTCGTCTGGATTAATCTCGTTCCCATTTATGAAATTATGGAATCTGATCAGGCCAAGGTCAGACGGATCTGGTGCCTGCGTCACCTCATTATCTGAAGGGGTTCAGCCTCTGGAGGGTGAATCGCGAAGCGAGGTCATATCCGCTGAGACATTGCATTCGCTCATTCGCTGCCGAGAGAAGAAACTGGAGGTTTCACTCTTCGCATTCACTATCTCGTTTTTTCATTTTTCTGTCTCTGCGCTCGTCGCGGAGATAAATCACTCGAGGGAGAACTGCGGAGAGAACTCATTTCTGGATGAAGTCGCTCCTTCAATGTTGAGGGGGAAAAATGGTAATTCTCTGCTCGCCTTTGCTCTTTGGTCTCTTTCTTTTCATTTCTCTCCCGAATGTGAAGATTAATGCCTCGAGGGGTGAATTCTTCGCTTGTGCATATCATATCACAGCGCGTAACGACGATTTTCCTTCCCTTTCCAGAGGTCACAATCAAGTCGGTTTGGTATGTGAGAAATCAATGTAAAACTCTGACATAAAACGGGAATGTTTATATTTCGCTAATGCTGTTTAAGTTTACGCACCAATATTTCACGATTTCCATCACATCAGTTACAAGCCACATAAAGACACTGAAAAGCACGTCTAAACATCCACGAGTAACATAATCCACATCTCGGTCTTAAAAGGGTACGCTTACTAGTGGTCTAGAATTATTCAGAAATACATATAAATGATATATTTGAGATCTGTAGGTTTTTCATGAACGTGGAGGTGGGTTCCGTTTTCGATCTTCCATGAGGACAGTGACCCGGGTCGTACTCTGATGAGATAACCGGAAATATCGCGAACAGAGGAAAGTTCTTTTCATAGACGTCCGAATGTTCTTGGACATCACTGTGTACACGAGGGGATTCACGCAGGCGTGGATGAAGGGCAGAAGGAATACGGCCACTCGGGTCTCGTAGATCAATGGCGAATATTTCTCTATCGCCCTCAGCTTCACATATACGTCCCAGATCAATCGGGGACCCCAGCAGGCCAGGAACAGGATCANTAAGTAATAAATACTACGAATGCAAAAAAAATGTAAATCTCGAAGAAATCCATGCGGGAAAGAATAAATTGATCAGACGTATAGTGAGTTTGGAGAGATGCGCCAAGGAGAAAGAGAGAGAGAGAGAGAAAGAGAAAGAGAGGGAGGGGCGGGAAGAGGTCACCGGGGACATTGAACAGTGATAGATGTGCTTGGAGATCTGCCTCCATAGGTTGCTTTCATTCGTACACCCAGTCCACCAGACTTTCAGGTGATTCTGCGGATCAGAGACTCACAGAATAATTGTAAGCACTTTTCTTAAACCTCTCGTACATCCCGTTCTCACTTGGAGACAAATTGCAATTTTTATTTTCATGATGCTTATGGAGTTGGATGCATACACTAATCCATGGGGGTCTTGTTTGAGAAGAGTTGATACTAACCGATCTAAACTAAAATTAGATAGAAGTTTTAAAAGCTGCTTATTACCCTCCAGAGCTGTAGAAATTATGAAAATTGAGTCCGTGAGACCTCAAAGATTTATCCATGAAAGGGTCAAAAGTCGCTCTCAAAAAATCCTCACAAGGCGCAGATGGGGAACAAATATACTAAACCGCCTTGATTCTGGCCTCTTCTGGCTTGGGAAAAATGGGAAAAAGCCTCCATTCAGCCCGAGAAGAGCAGAGGGTGAGGATTCCCCTTCGTTCTTGTCCAGACAATGGGAAAGAAGAAAAGCAGTGGCTTGCCTTTCCTTTCTCTTCCTTCTCTTCTCCTCTTTAGTTTGCGCGTCTGCAAACAAAGTTCTCCGGATATAATGAAGTCTTTCCTCGTGCAACTCTTGCCCCCCCTTCATCGTCAACCTTTTGTGAAACGTGTCATCGATTTGCCGTCCGGATAACGAAGACTCACAAATGCTTTTTGGGGATATGTGGTAGCACTCTTCTCTGATCAAATGCAATTCATTTTAAGAAAATACGACTTTCAGTTCTTACACCATTTTTTTGCGACACGAAGAAAATAGTCGCAGTTGCGCTTGCATACTTATGCAAACATGCTCGGATAAATATCCTTAATTGACTCCTTCGGTATTTTCTTAAAGCTCAGGCAACAGCAATCTAAAATGAGGTTAGAACTGAAATGGCCATATTCACGGGAAGTCGCGTTAAATGTCCCCGAACTGCCGTGAGCCTAGCTAGCCACTGCTGGATCTCCGCGAGCGCTCGTTCGCGGAGGGCTCGGGTCGCGCGACCCGAGTCCTGCTCGAAGGCTGTTCATCCGAGCATCTCAAATATAATGCCCATCCAGCTGCAATCATCCTACCTAACAAGGCAAACATGTGCATAAAAAATGGGGAAAGAAGGGCTCGGGTCGCGCGACCCGAGTCCTGCTCGAAGGCTGTTCATCCGAGCATCTCAAATATAATGCCCATCCAGCTGCAATCATCCTACCTAACAAGGCAAACATGTGCATAAAAAATGGGGAAAGACTGGTTGCACTCTCTTTAAATAAATTGCATTCAAATAAAAGAAGAATCGTGCTATTGATCTGCACAATTGCATGAGCGCGTTTAAATTAGTATGGATGCAGGAATCAGATGCAAGAGGGTGCACTTTTCTGGAGCTACCCAGTGCAGTTGCTATGAAAATTTTCCTGAACGCCCCTTTTTCTGCTGCCCTGCTTCCCTTGGCTCATGAGAAAAATGCGCCACTGGTCAAGAGGCAAATTGGAACACGAGAACTAATCTGACCTCGTAAATGGGCCCGTATGGGGTCCGGTTCGTCTGGATTAATCTCGTTCCCATTTATGAAATTATGGAATCTGATCAGGCCAAGGTCAGACGGATCTGGTGCCTGCGTCACCTCATTATCTGAAGGGGTTCAGCCTCTGGAGGGTGAATCGCGAAGCGAGGTCATATCCGCTGAGACATTGCATTCGCTCATTCGCTGCCGAGAGAAGAAACTGGAGGTTTCACTCTTCGCATTCACTATCTCGTTTTTTCATTTTTCTGTCTCTGCGCTCGTCGCGGAGATAAATCACTCGAGGGAGAACTGCGGAGAGAACTCATTTCTGGATGAAGTCGCTCCTTCAATGTTGAGGGGGAAAAATGGTAATTCTCTGCTCGCCTTTGCTCTTTGGTCTCTTTCTTTTCATTTCTCTCCCGAATGTGAAGATTAATGCCTCGAGGGGTGAATTCTTCGCTTGTGCATATCATATCACAGCGCGTAACGACGATTTTCCTTCCCTTTCCAGAGGTCACAATCAAGTCGGTTTGGTATGTGAGAAATCAATGTAAAACTCTGACATAAAACGGGAATGTTTATATTTCGCTAATGCTGTTTAAGTTTACGCACCAATATTTCACGATTTCCATCACATCAGTTACAAGCCACATAAAGACACTGAAAAGCACGTCTAAACATCCACGAGTAACATAATCCACATCTCGGTCTTAAAAGGGTACGCTTACTAGTGGTCTAGAATTATTCAGAAATACATATAAATGATATATTTGAGATCTGTAGGTTTTTCATGAACGTGGAGGTGGGTTCCGTTTTCGATCTTCCATGAGGACAGTGACCCGGGTCGTACTCTGATGAGATAACCGGAAATATCGCGAACAGAGGAAAGTTCTTTTCATAGACGTCCGAATGTTCTTGGACATCACTGTGTACACGAGGGGATTCACGCAGGCGTGGATGAAGGGCAGAAGGAATACGGCCACTCGGGTCTCGTAGATCAATGGCGAATATTTCTCTATCGCCCTCAGCTTCACATATACGTCCCAGATCAATCGGGGACCCCAGCAGGCCAGGAACAGGATCACCACCAGGATCAGCATCTTAATCACCTACGAACGAACATCAGACACTTCGTCATATTTCATATTGGAAATACAGAAATTCTGCCAAGAATTCTACTAAATTCTACAAAGATGCTAAATTCTACATAGAAATGTCTGGGAAGTTTAACGACTACTTCGCCCGAAAGCTTGGGAAATGCTTACGTCAGTTACAAGTTTGGGCTCGACCATCACAGATTTTCCTTGAAATATTCATGGTCTTTACTATAGTAGAGAATATATATTTTCAATGCGATCAAGTCTTCCCTGCAATGATGCCTACCCGCACACCCCAAAGGACAAGTACGGGTATAAGCATGGAATGAACATAAGAAGAGGGAAACGGGCCAGCTGACGACTCGAGGGAGAGCAAAACAAACGTTAACATCGACTGTCAAGTTTCAATTCCATTCCACTCTATCCCTGATGGCTTGAGTGCAGGAGGCATGACAGGAAATTTTTACTTCGCAGGTGCGCCAGTGAAAAGAATTTTCAAAGTCGATTACTCCACCTCCTAAGGCTTCCTTCATTAGAGAGTAGACGCAACGAAGTGGCAAAGATAGAGAGAGAAAGAGTGCAAAGAGTTGGAGATCCTCCTCAACGCTCACATCACTCGATAACAAGGATGCATGCATTGGTGACACAAAGAACTTCCTGCTCCTCTGTGCAGTTCCTTTCATTTCGAGGAAAGGCTTGAAGAGGTCGCCGTATTTGATCGGCGATGGAAATCGGTCCCCGAGTCCATTAGCTAGAAAATACGAGCTCTAGTCTGACGGGAAAAGTGATCCGTGCTTTCATCCTCGGCTGAGCTCTCATTTAGCGGAAGTACCCTGGATCCAAAGAGAGAACCGAATGCTCCACATGCGTCCGTTGTGAAGGATGGTTGCATTTTTTTCTTCGAGAAAAAGGAGGAAAAGAAATCGGCTGGAGAGAAGATAGATTGAAAGGCGGTGAAAGAGGGTGAATATCTGCGTCTGATCTCGAGACGCATTTTCCAGACGGAGGGATTCTTCAAAGACGGTAAGGATCTGGATCCTTCGCGCCCAGTCAAGAATTTTCGCTGGTTCACGGTCGGCCCATTGCTGGAGAAGTCAGCTCATCTTCGGCGAGTGAGTAAGTAAGCCAAGTTTTACTTGTGCTGTAGTTGCTCCATCATTCGTCCCTTCACTCGATGACCCATGGTCGCAGTGGCATAGGTATGACCGGCCAAACGTGGAAGCCCCGAAGTTGAGCCATATAGAGGCTGCTGACAAGCCATCCGACAGTAGCACGAAGAAAGGTGCCAAAAATCATGCGAGATGGCACTTGAATCGTCTTTGCAGCTTTTCACTCCCTATCCAACCAAGATGAGTGACCCGCCCCTTCCGTACGGTTCTCGATCGTTTCTCATAGATCTTCGGGGAAGACAATGAAATTCCTCAAAAAATTGTCTCATTATGTAACCTAGCTTAGGGATACTCAAAATAAATGAATTAAGGTGATGGTATTGGCTTGGTATTCGAGGAAGAATGGCTCTACTTGCCACCTCATCATCAATCATTGCATACAACAAAAAACGCGAATTGGTATAATACAATTTTAAAGATGAACGCAAATTGAAAAGTTGAAGTTGAATTTTTTTTAAATTGAAACAACTGACAAAATTGGCTTGAAGAGGATGGGAGTGCAGAAAGGGGAAAAGCCTTAAATTAAAAAGAGAACGTTTTCATATTACAGTATTTTAAAATTGATTGAAAGCCTATACAATACATGAAAGCCTCACGATGTGACTTAGCAAACAGGGAACAAAGTTGAGTCTTGGGTAACTATTAAGCCTTCGGGGAACATCAGATGAGAAAGACGGTTTTTATAATCTCTCCAAGGAAAAAGGTTCATTGAGCATACGGTCTGCGTACAGATCACCAGAGCTATGTCGACCGAAAAGTCCGACAAAATTATTCGCTTGGCTGGATCGAGAACGAGACTGAGGAACAGAATGACCCACATGTGAATACATCCCTCATGTCATAGAGATTCTTGTGGAACTCAATGGATTTTCATCGCTCTATATCAGGGATCGGGAGCCTTTTTGGCCATGTGAGCCATATTAGGATTGAGATAAGTGCTAGTGAGCGAAAGATTTTTAGAATAACATGTTTCCCGAAGTTGGCAAACAGACATGAATTCTTTGATACATGAGAAAAATGAGGAACAACCAAGATTTTAAGCCATGACTCAATGAGCCAAACTTTTTGGCTTGTGAGCCGAATTTGGCTCATGAGCTCATGGTTCCCGACCACTGCTCTATATGATAAATAAATAAAAATCGATTGACTTCCACGATGATAATGATGATGTAGGCTCTGGAAGGATTTCTCAAGGCCTTATATTCACTGCACTATCGCAGACTTGATTCCAGCAGACCTCTGACTAATTTACTGCTCCCGGCAGGATTTAATTGTAACATTTAACTGGGCAAAACCACTTAATGTATGTCTTGTCGAAACATATTCAATAAGTTACAGCTATATACAGCTCCCTCTTCTGTTTTGTCCATGAAGATAATCTAGCCTTTTCGTTTGACGCATTCAATCCATTCACTTCCTATCACTCAGGATAAAGAAGTGATTTCTCGACCGAAATCGCATTTGGACTGAGGCAACTTGGACGGATTTCCCCTCGTTGCGACCATCGAGTTAAAAAAAAAAAAACTTGGCATGCTATCGATTCCTTTAACGACCTTGAACGGCTGGTGAGGTCTTTCCTCGTTAACTCTCCCGGGAATAGAGTCCCAACACTTATGAGCGTCTCTCGCACATGAGAACCCGAATGCTTCTGTGACTTTCGTTGCCGATCCCTTTCCAGAGTGAAATCGATTTCCAGGCCTTTTCTCTTTAACCTCTTGAGGACGGATTACATAATAAACGAAAATTTTCTCGAACTGAAACACTTTAGTACAATTACAGTTCGGCAAACTATGGGGATCCCCCATCACCATTATTCATCAAAGATCCAATAATTTGCACCTAGTAAGTGAATACAATCCTCAGCTCAAAAATGTGCTTTATTGGTCAAATTAATCCCGTCTGAGGGGATATTTTTGGTCAAAATTAATCCTGTCCCCAAGTGGTTAACACGATGCTCTAAGAAGAGGCCTCACCAGTTCCCATGGATCCGAAGAATGACGAACGAGCTCTTCTTGGAAACGGACTGTTTGATTGGGCATAATTTATCCAGTTATCTTTAGCTATTGTCGCCTACGCGTGCAAATTGAGTCGATCGATCGCGATCCCTTGGTCTCCCTCCGTTTGCCGTTCCCTGTTTATCCTTGCCGAACGCGTTCAGAGGCCTTTTGTTCTTTCGACCGATCCCGAGAATCCTAAATTTACTCTCTTTTTGAGACATTTTTCCAAATCCATAATTCGTCCGAAAGTCGAAAGTCCCTCGGCTTTCCCCGCCTCTTCCTCTCTCGTCGTGGAAAAGCTCTTGCGTCGGAAAATGTTCAAGCCCTGTAGATTCGATTCGAGAGTCGAAAGGTTTCCATGGGCACGTCCTTCATCAGAATCACGGAGAAGCACAGAAAAAGTTAGGACGAAGCACACCTCATAGAATCCATAACCCATGGAGACCGAGGAAAGAAAGCAGTCGAGCGTTTCCGAATCGATAGACTGACACGCTTAAGATGTGACATCGGGGGAGATACTCAGGTTTCAGATGCTAAGACAATCGGTAAATGGATCTGCTTCGGTCACGCAACCATCGACACACCTAACCCCCCCCCCTCCCCCCGCCCCCGTCCCCCCCACCCCCACTCCCTGCCTCACGAGGATGAGGCATGATAGCGAGAA
>CAJPEV010004931.1:0-18189 GCA_905338385.1 Darwinula stevensoni
CAATATCCAACCAAACTGTAATTCCACATATATCGAGAGGTCAGCGGTATACGTTTTGTTAGTTGATCGTTGACATATAGGTTGATGCTTCCTGTCATTCCTTTGCCATCTTTTGAATCTGGCATCGTATAAATTAGGGTCAGATACTATTTATGCTATTTATGATGTAATTTGTCATTATCCTAGCCCTGCGTTGAGTGCAATTTTTGCCATAACGTAAATGACACCTGTCTTTGCTTATTCATTGGCGATTAACCTTTAAAAGCCAAGGCTTCACATATTCCTCATGATGGTCAAATTTTTGATTGCCACACTTCACATAAAAATCATTGATGCGTTTTACATTATCGGAAGGTATGTTCATGGCTTGGTTCTGGCTGTCGTTAATATTTAAAGAGCAATTTCTAATCAATGACAAGCACAATACGAAGAGGTATGACAAAGGGTACGATGGATGTGGGATTGAGGTTTGTTGTCAATTTATTGAAGTATAAGGATATTTATATGCGTAACAAGTTTAAAAAAATCGTGATTATAGGTGGGTTGTTAAGTTTGCCAGCTTTATGGGCAGTTGCTAAAAACCAAGAGAATCTAGAGCATTCTACGATTAAACCTCAGCAGAGCGTGATCGATCGATCATCGGATACTGAGCCAACGGTACCATCAGCGACAAGGCCTGCAAAAAGCAAAATCCAAGTGGCAATTTTATTAGACACCTCTAATAGTATGGATGGTTTGATCGATCAGGCGAAATCAAGGTTGTGGCATATTGTCAATACCTTAACAACACTGCGTTATGATGGCACCATGCCCGACATCGAAATTGCGCTGTACGAATATGGCAATGATAAATTATCAGCTCGATCGAACTATATTCGGCAAGTGACGCCATTTACTCAAGACCTTGATTTAATATCAGAAAAACTTTTTGCATTAAAAACTAACGGTGGCGAAGAATACGTGGGGGCCGTGATTGGCAGTGCGCAGAGTGATTTATTATGGCAAGACGGCAAAAACACGATGAAATTAATCTATGTGGCGGGCAATGAACCTTTTGATCAAGGAGGCGTTTCTTACAAAAAATCGATTGCGAAAACGCGTCAAAACAATATCTTTGTGAACACCATTTTTTGTGGTGACCGTAGCGAAGGCATTGAAACTCGGTGGCAAGATGGTGCAACGCTTGGTGGCGGTGAGTTCTTCTCGATTGATTCAGATGAAAAAGTGCACACGATTGATACGCCATACGACGATGCTTTATCTGAACTCAATACAAAACTCAATGAAACCTATATTGGTTATGGCCAGATGGGCAATAGCAAAAAAGAAAACCAAGCAATACAAGACAAAAACGCTGAAAGTGTCTCAAAATCCAATGTCGCCGAGCGCGTTGTTTCAAAATCTAAAGGCGAAGCATACAAAAACAGTACATGGGATATTGTTGATAAGGTAAAAGAAGAAGCAGGTTTTTTAGCCAGTGCAAGCGAGGAGGCATTGCCGGAGGTGCTTAAAGGTAAATCTTTAAACGAAAAACGCGAACTGGTACAAAAAGCCGATAAAGAACGCTCAAAAATTCAGTCTGAGATTGCAATCATTGCGAAAAAACGTCAAACCTATATCGATGAACAGTCTAAATTACAAGTGGCCAACAAAAAAGATGATTTAGGGGGGGCGATTACTAGCTCGATTATACAGTTAGGCAAGAAAAATGGCTTTTTGGTACAAAAATAAGCCGTTTATGGCAAGATATTGATGATGCTTGGCTTTTGAGGCGTGCTCCGGTTATTACATTTCCACATCCATCGTGAATGCGAAATGACGGCGAAGGCATTGCCCTTGCAAGACAAGGAATGACAAAATTCACGGTTGATGTGGAATTGGAATTAGAATAAACGATTCTAAGGGCGCGCAATCAATGGGCTGATCTTGTTCTGCTTAAATATATGACGTTTTATTCCAATTTCGGATCAAACGTGTAATTTGTCACTCCTCTTCGCCTTACACTTGTCATGTCTTCGTCGTCGTTTCGCTTGCACATTTGATTCGAAAACGGAATTATGTATCATGATTTTTGACTTTTGATGAGCATCAATCATAACGATTTTCTACCCAAGCAAACCAATTTTTGACAGGCAGCGGCTGAAAATTTTTATCCAGTGGAATACTACTCAGTGTCACCGAATTGCCGACATTGCCTCCCACCACATATAACTTCCCATCTTGAACCTTGTATACAAAATCACAATGGGTCGTCGCTGTGGAGTATAGTCTTGATAATGAAGGAACTTTAACGCCCGCCCGCCCCGCACATAATAGATCTCCAGGTTTAGGTTGATAACGACCTATATTATGAGGTACGAGCTTAGCATCAGCGTCATAACGCGCATTTTGTATGAGCGGCAAGAGGTAGCGTGAATGTGCCGCCGAAGGTTCAAAATCAGAATCATCGGCTCCTGACCATTTGAGCACCCATGAAATAAATGCGGCTGACCAAGGAACAGCTTTCATGTTTTTTGGTGTAACATGATCATCAACCGCTGACCAATAACGTCGGATTCGAGCGCGGGCCTTTGGTGAGTTTTCATTGCTCAGCCCAGATCGTTCGACACTAAGGCCGTTCCAATCATAACGAGCTGTTTGACTTCCAAACTGGCGCCATTCGTAATCTAGTGCTGTCAGAATATTGGTTTTAACACTGCTGGTTTTTTCAGGACCATCGTATGGAATCATTGTTTTTGAGGTGCTGCAACCAAATAAAACAATAAAAACAATGCCATATATCAGCGCACGTACCGTTAATCGATTCATTGGGTCATTTCAACTCATGTTAATGAGCTGGCCATTTATTGGTGTCACCAAACCAGCAATTTTTATTCATTGGCTCGAAGATCATCACAATGGGTTGTATAACGATCATGTTTTTAAAATTTTAATCGGTCCACATCCTTCAAGTGACATGCTTTCACGCCAAGAAATCAATTGACTTGGTGTTTTATATCCACTATCTGTTTGATTTTTTAGAACAACGTCAACCATCTTAAGTGCGCCAAAAATCGTAATATGATAACCACTACCTTTAACCGACATGCGCGCAACGCGAATTTGCCCAATGGCATTGCGAACCTCTCCCCACACAAAGCCATCACCCTTGTCACGCACAGAATCTTCTGGGCCCTTAACATTTTTAGCCCAGAGCTCTAAAAGGGGGTAAACCATACTGCTCGTCAAAATCGGTCGTATTTTGTTGACCCACTGCATAGCTTTAGCAATATTGGGCGTGAGTTTGGTAAAGGTTTCGATATTGGGGATACCCGTTGTATGGTATGCGCTAGCGACATCTCCCCACGGTATAGAGGCAATCGTACTGGTCTGACCATCACCAAAATCAATCTCGCGGATGCGATGCCCAAAAGGAACATTCTTTAAATTTCCACTTTCACGAACATACGATCCTAATTTAAGTCCTTCAATCGTTGATAAAGCCGTTCCTTTTGATAAACCAGGCGGCAATGCAAAAGCTAATGCCAATTGTGTCGCATCCGGCAAATGCTCATGTAAACAACTGGCTACCCAATCGGTAGGAATGACATCAAAACCTACTCCTGAGCAAACAATCACACCAGCTGATTTAGCCGCTGCGTCTTGACTGCGACCAAACTCAAAAACCTCAATTTCACCGGTTATATCTAAATAATGCGTTTTAGCGAGAATACATCCTTCTATCGTTTGTCGTGCCGTTTTTGAATAGGGACCAGCACAATTTAGCATTAGGCTAATATCTTGCAGTTGGCTTGCAACTTGCTCTGGATTATCTAAGGGAAAAATACGAGCTTCTAATCCGAGTTCTTTCGCAACAGCCATCACTTCATCTCTTTTGCGACCTGCTAGAACAGGTTTCAATCCTTGCTTAACAGCTTCTTTAGCAATGAGGTAACCTGAATATCCAGTCACACCATAAATCATCCAATTTCGTTTATTCATCTCGTTTCCTCGTTCTGAATATTTGCGCCATGCCCCATTTTATCTCAAATTGCGTGCCTAAGACTCTTTATAACAACTGTCATTTGAATCTACATAGCTAAATCATGCGCCAAATAAGTCCAATATAGCTCGGTTAATGAGGATTAAAAATCATCCTCGATCAGATAAACTGGTTTTATTGATAAACATGGTTAAGCTCTTTGCATTAGCCTAGCAATCAAAGCTAAAACACCAAGACAAGTCCATAACCCAAGCATCGGCCAATTTTCCCATTGGACATAAGGTGTTAAGCCTTGATACCCTTGTATGGTTGTTTTGAGAATCGCACGAGTTGCGCTAGGCAGTTGTGCGAGGATTTGACCATCAGCGCCGATATACGCAGTAATCCCTGTATTGGTGGTACGAATAATCGGTTTTTGGGTTTCAAAAGCACGCATTCGACCAATTTGTAAATGCTGATCTAACACCATGATTTGTCCAAACCACCCAAGATTGGTGAGATTGGCAAGAATATGCGGTTGCATACCCTTTTGGCTATTTTGTCGAATCGAGCGAGCAATTGCTTCACCGAACAAATCTTCATAACAAATATTGGGTGCAATCCACAACGATTTAATGCGTACAGGATTTTGCACGAGTGCTCCAGCTTGGAACTCACCAAATGGCATTTGCAATAGCTTGACAAACCATTCAAAAAAATCAGGAATGTATTCACCAAAAGGCACTAAATGATGTTTATCGTATCGATAATAAAATTGACCCTCTGGATTCATCACGTAAGCGCTATTGGCATAATCGGTCGCTGAATCTTCTGAAATGGCACCTAACAAATAGTAGGTGCGATGCGTTTTTGTTGCGTGGATGATGCGTTCACCCACTTGATCCATCACTTGAGCAAGTGCGACTGGGTGGGCTGATTCTGGAGTGATCACCAAATCTACGTTTTGATTTTCGAGTGCTTTGATGTAGGTATCGTAAGAAAGCTGCAAGCCATCAGCACTAAATTTAATCGATTGAGAAATATTCCCTTGAATACTTGCAACAACGAGTGGCTTTCCCGATGGTCGCGCCCACCAATGATGATGCAGTAATGTATAGCTACCCAACAAAAAAGCTCCGCTCACCAAAGTTATGATTCCTACACGGCGAGGTAGAGCACCGTATCGCCAATAAAGTGTTAATGCATTTGCACACAAAGCACAAATTAAAAACACAATAAAACCAATACCATACACACCAAATAACGGGGCAAAAACAATCAAAGGGCTATCGGTATGGGCATACCCTGTTGCTAACCAAGGTAACCCTGAGAGAACGAAACCACGTAAAAAATCATTCAAGGCAAAACAACTGGCCATTGCTGAAGACAACAAAAAGAAAAAACGGGTTTGATGCAATTTGTCGATCAACTTGAGACTTATGCTAGCGGCAACCGTAGGGAATAGCGCTAAAAAACTTGCCAATAAGATGACCGCTAAAATGGCCAATAGGTTGGGAATGCCACCATGCGTATGCAAACTTTCCCATAGCCACCATAGCCCTGTTGCAAAGTGGGTTGTCGCAAAAACAAAACAGGTCAAGAGCCGATAACGGTAACTGGGGCTCAATAAAAGAACAAATAAGACCAGATAACTCATCAATTGCAGTGGCCAAAACCCAAAAGGTGCAAAAGATAACGTTGCCAATACGCCTAAAAAAATACCAACAGCAAAGGCTAAGCCTTTGCTGTTTTGTCTGTATTCGGAAAAACGCTTCATGAATCAGTATCTTGCGTTAATTCGGTTTGATTCTCTGCATCAGGTACACGACGAACCAACAATAAATCAATTTTACGTGCGTCCCCTCGTATCACCTCGAAAGAAAACCCATCGATATGGATAATACTACCCCGTTTGGGAACACGTCCATGCATTCTTGCTACCAAACCACCAATCGTATCTGAGTCATCTTCTGGTAAATTGGCGTTAAAATACTCGTTAAAGTGGCTAACATCTGTTAAACCTCTTACGCGCCATGCCTCATCGGCAGTAGCGACAATATTGTCACACTGTTCATCAAAATCATGTTCGTCTTCAATATCACCGACAATTTGTTCTAAGACATCTTCGATGGTTAAAAGCCCCGATACACTACCGTACTCGTCGACCACCAAAGCAATATGGTTGCGATTGACACGAAAATCTCTTAATAAAACATTGAGTTGCTTTGATTGAGGGATAAAAGAAATGGGACGTAAAATACCCCGTAAATCAAATTGATCGGCTTTACCGACAAAACGTAATAAGTCTTTTGCTAACAAAATACCTAAGACATGATCTTTTTGACCTTCGTAGACGGGATAACGTGAGTGCGCATAGGTATTGACCGTATCTATAATGGTTTGCAGTGGGCTGGTCACATTAATAAAGGTGATTTGTGAACGCGGCACCATAATATCACCTGCATTTTGGCTATTGACTTGAATAGCGCCTTCTAGCATAGACAAAGTATCTGCATCAAATAAGCCCTCTTTTTGAGCCTCTGACAAGGTATACTGTAAGTCTGCAAGGGTTTTAGGCTTTAATAACAAAGCTCGATTAACGGTTTGCGTCAGGTGGGCTATGCTTAAGGTATTATTTTTATTTGTTAAATTTTTTGGTGTTTTGGATGACGGTTCGTCAGAAGGAGTACTCATAAATTTGCGCAGGTCATCAACCTCGCGCGCTAGTTGAACAAGCCGTTAATATAACATAAGATGTTTATGTCTTTTAGAAAGACCAAGCAATTTGTGAGAGGTTGAACTGGATTTAGCTCCACCGTGCAAGGTAGGGGGCATGACAAAATACGCGGTCGATGCTGCACAACATTAAATACCGCGCACACCTAAATCATTAAACCCCTGATGACGGCACGATTGCGCCTTAATCCTTTTTTGACTTGCGTGCATCAAATTCATGACGTTTGATCAACCCTACAAGGCAATTGACTGAACGACAACCTTAAGATTTTTTGTCACTTTTTAAGCCGGGGAACTGCATTTTGAGTGAGACGAGTTTGTCACGTAAAGCCTTGGCAACCAAATAACTTTTGTACCAATTTTGCCCTGCGGGAATAATTTGCCAAGGGATTTCATCACATTTAGCAAAAACATCTTCGTAACATTTCATATAGTTAGGCCACAGCTTGGCTTCTGCCAAATCATTGTCGTTGTGTTTCCACATCTTTTCAGGAATGGTTAAGCGTTCATTTAAGCGTTCTAGCTGTTGTTCTGGCGTGATGTGCAGATAAAACTTTAAGATATGGGTATTGTTGTGTTCTTTGAGTAAACGTTCAAAATCATTGATCGCTGCCATCCGTTTGCGGGCAACGGCATCGGTAATCCAGCCGTGAACCCTCTGAATCAAAACATCTTCATAGTGTGAACGGTTAAACACACCGATCATACCTTTAGCTGGGGCATGTGCATGAATACGCCACAAAAAATCGTGGCTAGCTTCAAGTTCGGTTGGTGCTTTAAAAGGGGTAACTTGCACCCCCATCGGGTTCATCGATGAAAAAACGTTTTTTAATAAGCCGTCCTTACCGCTGGCATCCATGCCTTGGACAACGACCAACACAGAATGTTTGCCTTCTGCGAATAAAAGGTTTTGTAATTCAGTGAGCTCCTTGACTATGCCTGCTGTTTTTGCCTTGGTGGCATCTTTATCCAGCCCTTTTGGAGCATTGGTATCGATCTTACTGAGATTTATTTTAGCCATAAAATTAAGTCCTTGGTAATAAAAGTTCTTTGATCACTGCGTTTAAGCCCATCGGGTTATGAATTAGATCATCAGCCCCCCACAAGGCAGGATTTTCGCCATCGCAATAGCCATAAGCGGCTGCAACACTGTACATATTGGCAGCTTTTGCCGCCACAATATCTCGCCTTGCATCACCCACGTAAATAATGGATGTTGGATCAATATTTAACTGCTGAGCTGCCCATAACAAAGGTTCTGGGGAAGGTTTTGGGTTGGGGGTTGTATCACCACAAACAACAACACTCGCTAGATCCAAGCCAAATTGCTCAACTAAAGGTAGCGTAAAACGTGATGATTTATTGGTCACAATACCCCATAACAAACCTTTTGTCTCGATTTTTTCGAGTATATTGCTCACCCCTTCATAAAGGCTGCTGTGTTGAGAGAGGTTTTGAGCATAAAACTCCATAAAACGATGACGCAATTCCTCAAATTGTTGATGTTCTGGCGCAAATCCAGCAGCGCCTAATAACCCCATTGCCCCTGAGGAGGCATGAGGTTTTAAAAGTTCTACATCAAAGGGGCGGTAACCATGGTAAACCAATGCGTTATTGGCAGCATTGGCTAGATCATCGGCTGTGTCAAGTAGCGTACCATCAAAATCAAATAACACCGCTTTTAAATTGCCGTGAGTCGGAGAAAAACGATCGGTTTCGCTCATAGTATAGATTCAATAGGATTTTGAAAGCTTGCTAAATAGTTGATCTGTGTGTTGGGGGTGAGTTCGTAAGATTGAAATAGCGGGTTAAAACGCATGCCTTCAAGTTTTTTGAGGGTTAAACCACTATGCCTTGCCATACGAGCCAGTTCAGCTGGCGTAATAAACTTTTGGTAATCGTGTGTACCCCTAGGCAGCATCCTCAGAATATATTCGGCACCTAAGACTGCAAAAACATAAGCGGACAAATTACGGTTAAAAGTGGACATAAATACCATCCCACCAGGTTTAACTATGCGTTGAATTGCTGTGATGATGGCAGCAGGATCGGGCACATGCTCAAGCATTTCCATACAGGTGACCACATCAAAATGAGCTGCTTTATTCATAGCAAGTGCTTCGACACTGATCAATTCATAATGAACCGTTGTTTGTGTTTCTAAAGCATGTAAACGGGCAACTTCAAGAGACGCTTCTGACAAATCAATACCCATCACATGAGCGCCTTTATTGGCCATGCTTTCCGCCAAAATACCTCCACCACAGCCTACATCAAGTACCTGCTTGCCAGCTAAGCCAACTTGACGGTCTATCCAGTTAAGGCGTAGTGGATTGATATCGTGTAACGGCTTGAATTCGCCTGATTTATCCCACCATTGGTGGGCAACTTGGCTAAATTTATCGATTTCTTGTTGTTCGAAATTGGCAGTAGGCTTGGTCATCATGAGCACTATAAAAAAGCAATGCGTCTATTTTATCTCAGAAAACATCCTTTTGAGCAATCTAGTGACTTAAGATTGTATGAAGGGTAGAAAAATCATAGATTGGCCAAGCCCTTTTTTATGTCGACATCAATCGTGGGTTTGCTACGCCTGTTTGTCTTGCAAAAGCAATGCCTTCTTGTTTCGCCTTCACGATGGATGTCGAATTGGAATGATAACCTCTTCTAGGCCTGCGCAGAAGCCTCCCAAGCTTGGGCCCTAAACTGAGCATCCACTGTTGTTGTCCCCATGACATGATTAGCATAATTGCTTAATGTTTTCATGGTAACACCTAACAATACTTCCAACGCTTGTTCTTGGCTATAACCCGCACTTAGAAAATCATCTAGCATCTCACGTGATACCTTGCCACGTAGGCGAACCACCAAACGAGTAAACTGAGCTAAAGCATTAAGTTTTTTATCCATGATGGGTTGCTGTTGTCGAATCGCTTCAACAAGTGTGGCATCTGCTTTTATTTTGTGTTTAGCGATGGTTGAATGCGCTGCTACACAATAACCACACTGATTTTCAACACTGGTGGCAAGCAATACGACCTGTTGTTCTATGGGTGTTAAAGTCGTTTTTTCGACAGCCGAACCTAATGCCAAATACGTTTGCAAGGTAACAGGAGATTGTGCAAGGCGAGCCATTAAGTTCGGCACAAAACCAAGTTTTTGTTGGATGTCCGTCAGAATAGGTTGAGCTAATGCTGGCGAGTCTTGAATAGAATGTATAATAAAATAAGTCATGAGAATTCCTCTGTGTTAACCCATTAAGAAAACGTCGATTAAAGTGATTGGCAATCACTAAAGATGACGAGGTTTGCCTGATCATCGCATCATCGACCTGAAAGTTGATCGCCCCTATTTTTCAGCCTGCAAATATAGTGGCGATGTCGAGAGTTTAGGCAATTCAAGCCATCATTCCCATGTCTTGGATTCCGCCATTTGTATCCAATTGTTCGGAAAATGATATGGACTCGTTAACCTCCTTATTAAATGTTCTCAATTTACGCGCTAAATTGATCTATTCAGGGGGCGTTTGCGGACATTGGCTAATAGATCATCATTCTGATACCTCTATTTGGTTTCACCTTGCTTGCAAAGGAAAAGGTTGGGTACATTCAGCCAGTTGGCCAACCCCACTTGCCCTGAGCAAAGGTGATTTAATTTTATTGATGCCTCAGGCAGAAAAGCATTTTTTATCTTACAGTGCAACGGATTTGCCCAGCCAAATGGAAGAAACCCAGCAAACCAGTTGGTCTGAGGGAGACGCAGGATTTGTCTGTGGTGAAATTGTATTGAACACACCCAAATCCACGTTATGGAGAGCTTTACCTGATATTTGCGTGATTCGAAAAGATCGAGCTGGAGGTCAATTGGGCCGACTCATAGAACTCATGACCTGTGAGGCATCAGAACAACGCTTGGGCAGTGATTCTGTCGTTGAGCGTTTGTGTGACAGTCTTTTTGTGTTGGTCGTTCGGCATTGCATCGAAGAAAATCTTGTGCAAAAAGGGGTGTTTGCTGCTTTACAAGATAAACGATTGGCAACCGTTTTAAACTTAATTCACCAGCAACCCTTTGAGCCGTGGAGCATTACAACCTTATGTTCTCAATCAGGATTATCCAAAACCGTGTTATCAGAAAAATTCTCAACCTTGATCGGTCAATCGCCGATTGAATACCTTCTCTTCTGGCGTTTACAGGTTGCTGCTTTATGGTTGCAAGAACCTAACATGACTATTGAACGTGTAGCAGAACGTTGTGGATATGAGTCAGCAGCTGCATTTAGCAAGGCTTTTAAACGGCATTTCAAAGTTTCGCCAGGTCAATTTAAATCAAAAACCGATAATGCGTAGTCAATATTGACCTCTACTGACCTCATCATCACACCACCTTATTCCATATTGACATCAACCGCGCATTTTTTCACGCTCTCTTGTCTTGCTACAGACAATGCTCTCATCTTCATGTCGTATTCGTGATGGATGCCAACAGGGTACTATCCATCTTTTAAAGCCATTTTGACATGTTCAAGAACTTGTTCTTGCATGTTTTTATCAAAACAATCAACAATTTGTCGATTCGTCTGGGCGCGCAACCATGTGAGTTGCCTTTTGGCTAATTGTCGTGTAGCAACGATGCCTTTTTCGCGCATCTCTTCATAATCAATCATTTGATCTAGATACTGCCACATTTGACGATAACCAACGCAACGCATAGAGGGCATGTCAAGGCTTAAATCTCCCCGTGACCTTAAACCGATAACCTCATCTTCAAAACCATTTTTAAGCATTAGATCAAATCGTTGGGAAATTTTATCGTGCAACAAGCTACGATCACTCGGTTCTAAACTGATCAGAAGAGGATTTAAAATGGGTGAGGTGGCTAAAGATTTATAAAAGCTTGATAAAGGCTTGCCAGTTATATAAAAAACTTCTAAAGCTCGTTGAATGCGTTGTCGATCTTGTGGATTTAAACGAGCAGCCGTCACAGGATCAATGGCGTGGAGTTGCTCATGTAAATGAGCCCAGCCTTTCTGTGAGGCTAATAGATCAATGTTTTGGCGCACCGTTTCATCGCGAGAAGGTAAATCATCTAATGGCGTCATCAAAGCACGATAATACAACATCGTACCACCTACAATCACAGGAACTCTACCTCGTGATTGAATCTGCTTAATCAGTGCCAAAGCTGAACTAGCAAATTGAGCTGCGGAAAAATAATCGGTTGGTTCAATGACATCAATGAGATGATGAGGACAAACTGCTAGCTCTTTTGCGGTGGGCTTTGCTGTACCGATATTCATGCCACGGTAAACCAATGCAGAGTCCATGCTGATGATTTCAATAGGAAAATTCTCTGACAAGTGCAGCGCACAGGCTGTTTTTCCTGAAGCAGTCGGGCCGGCAATCACCACAAAAGTTTGAGCCGTCGTAGGCAAACATGACATACAAATTTAATAGATTTGTTTAAGTTAACCATCCTTTGCGCCTAAACCAAACAATAGGCACAATCGCACTTAAGACCATGAGTCCAATGGCTGCTGCGTATCCGTACTTTAAACCCAGTTCGGGCATAAATTTGAAATTCATACCATAGACACTCGCTATTAAAGTTGGTGGCATAAGGCAAACCGACACAACAGAAAATAACTTAATGATTTTATTTTGATTAATATTAATAAAACCTACTGTGGCATCCATCAAGAAGTTAATTTTCTCAAATAAAAATGCCGTATGATTTTCTATCGATTCGATATCCCGCAAAATTTGACGAGCGTCATCCATATGCTCGCCTGTGAGTAGCTGACTGCGAATCATAAAAGAAATGGCACGACGCGTATCCATGACGTTGCGACGGATATGACCATTTAAGTTTTCTTCATGGGCAATCGTTTCAAGTATGCCCGCTGCCGCATCATCGGATAAATCGCTAGACAGTACTTCGTGGCTTGCTTTTTCCAGTCTCTCGTAGATTTCCTCGACTGAATCGGCTGAATATTCCGCATTGGCATCAAACAGTTCTAATAAAACACTTTTGGCATCGGTAATCGTTCCTGGACGCAACCGTGCGCGTAAACGCACTAAACGAAATACGGCTAGGTCTTCATCATGAATGGAAAACAAGGCATCTTGTGTTAAAACAAAAGCCACGCGTACGCTACGCGTATTTTCTTCTTCATCTAACAAAAAGTCAGCGTGAATATGCACATGACAGTTCCTGGACGTAAACGTGCACGCAAACGAACCAAACGGAACACGGCTAAATCTTCGTCATGAATCGAAAATAAAGCATTTTGCGTTAAAACGAAAGCCACCCGTACACTGCGAGTGTTTTCCTCTTCGTCTAACAAAAAATCGGCATGGATATGCACATGACCATCTTCTTCGCGTTCGAAATAGCGTGCAGACGCCTCCAAATCGCCTAACTCTTCAGGATCGGGCAATACCACCTTGTAATATTCCGCGATCCACGCTAACTCATCGTCAGAAGGGTCGATCACGTCAACCCAAATGGGTTTGTAATTGAGTAATTCGCTACGATCCTCAATAGGAACTTGCGCTAAGCGGTTTTTTTGTAGTACAAAAAGATTAATCATAATGGCCTCGCTTAAGTAAAGGGCGAGAACAATGCCATCAAACAAACCCCAAAGTCACAGTACACCTTGTGGTGTCCTCATGAATGGGTTGATAAAACGTTTGAATTTGAACGCAGGTGCACACATTATTTTCATGCACCCGTTTAGAGTGACTTAAGACAACAATGCGCAGACCTGCAACCTAAGGCAACTGTCCACGTGTTTCTCCAAGAGTTGATACAGTCCGTAATGTAACAAATTTTGACAGTTTTGTTAAGCAAATTCGTACAAATTAGATGTTTGCACAAGATCACGAGTACAATTTGGTACACATTAGTCAAAAACACTTGTTATGATCGACAAACCTGCCCATACATTGCGCATTGCTACCTACAACGTTGAAAATTTGTTTATGCGTGCGCGTATCTTCCTCACAGGCAACCGCCAAACGCGTTTCGAACGTTTTAATCAGATTGCCAAACTCACGCAATTACTCGATAAAGTGGTCTATGATGATCATGATCGCCGTGGCATGATCCATCTGCTACAAAAAAACGATTTGTATAAAGATATTGAAATTCGTGTTAATCGAATGCATTTGTCAGGTCCTGGCGTTTCGGGACGCTTTTATTTCACGGATAAACAATCCGGTAGGCCTCATACCATCAATAACAAAATTTCGGGTCGCCATGCTTGGGATGGTGAAATTGTTTTTAAGGAAGAAAGTTTGGCAGGTGAATCCATCAAGAATATTGCGCACATTATCAAAGCATTGGATGCAGATGTGATTGGTTTGGTTGAGGTTGAGCATTTGCGCTTGTTGCGGCAGTTTAATGAATTGGCTTTGAACCATCAATACCCTTATGCCATGATCATTGATGGCAATGATCAACGTGGAATCGACGTGGGTATTTTGTCACGTTTTCCCATCGAGCAAATTCGTAGCCATATTTTTGTCAAAGAAATGGCAGGTAATCTTGATGTGAATGGTTTTCCTGACCCTTATTTGTTTAATCGAGATTCCTTGCAAATGGCTTTTGATTTATCAAGTTTGTCGCCAACCTTGCCTAAGTTGCATGTTTTATTAACACATCTCAAATCAAAATCGGGCAGTGAAGTCGCCACTGACCCAAAGCGACTCCGCCAAAGTCTTTATATCCGACATATTCTACAATCGCAATTTGAGCTTAACCAAGATTGGGTCATCGTCATGGGGGATTTGAACGAACACGAAAACCGAATCGATGCCCCCGTTGGTGGACCACGCTATCAAGCAGCCAATTATGACTGTTCAATTTCTCCTTTACTCGATATGCCAGAACTGGTTCACTTAACTCGACAATTTCATCGAGAAATTGACAAACGTTGGACATTCAAATTTGGTGAACAATATCAACAGCTCGATTACTTACTGGCGTCAAGCGCTTTAGCCAAAAGATGTATCCGTGCTCAAGTATGTTATCAAGTAGGCACCTTGACTTTACCTTCGCAAGAAACTTCAGATCATGCACCTGTTTGGGCAGATTTTGAAATGCCTACAACGCCTCCACCAACCCCATAATGTTTATACTCTTGCTTTCCTTGATTGAAGCATGGAAAGACATCACACCACTTTGACATTCCATCTTCTTTCTACATCATCAAGAGACAAAATTGAATTGGCGTTGATTTATAAAGCTTAAGCCAAACGGATCAAAAGCGTATAATGACAAGCTAATTCTCATTCGACCTCCATCGTGAATGCGAAACGACGAAGGCATGACTATTGCAAGACAAGGAGACGTGACAAAATATACGGTTGATGTCGAGGTGGGATAAGTCATTTTTCGCCTTTTCCTTTCAATTTTCCCATTATTATCAATCCCAAAATATTATGCATTTTACTGTTGTTACACAAGGCTCTGAAGGAGACAATCGCCCTGTTATTGCCATTTGTCATGGCTTGATGAAAGCAGGACATACTTTAGATCTTCTAGCTGATCCATCGGCAGAAGAGCTTGCCAAGCAATATAATGTTCCCTTTCGTGCGTTAGAAAGCGATATCAAGCAAACTATGGGTCCTCAAGGTCAATTGGCCGATTTGATGAACGCAGGAAAAGTCAACCAAGCAGGGTCAGCCGTTGTGCAAATGGTTAATAAGCATAGTGAATCATGGGTGCGTGATATTGCAGCAGCAGCTAAAAATTCAGATGCCATCATTTGTTCGAGTTTGGCGCGTTATGTAGGGTTGGCGGTTGCCCAATTTTATGGCGTCCCCGCGATCTCGTTAAATCTATGGCCCATTTCCCCAACCAAGTCATTTGCATCCCCAATCGTCGCACAATGGTCCATTCCTTCATGGATGAATCGCTATAGCCATCTGATGCTCAATCAAGTTACCTGGCAACTTTTTAAAAAAGGTATCAACCAAGCTCGAAACACCGTATTTCATCAACCGCCTAGAACTCAAATGTGGGATGACGATCTAATTTTATGTGGCGTTTCTCCCACCTTGATTCAACGGCCAAACGATTGGCAGCCGTTATGGCAAATGAGTGGCGTGTGGACTATTTCAAGTCAAAAAAATTGGCAAGCAAGTCCAGCACTTCTCGATTTTTTGGCAGCTGGCGAACCGCCGATTTATGTTGGTTTTGGTAGCATGGCTGGCGTAAAGCCTCTGCTACATAAAGTCATTGCAGCGATTGGTACTCGACGTGCGCTTTTTTATCCAGGCTGGAGCGGAGTCGAAACAGCAAACTTACCAAGTAATATTTTTGTGATTGACGAAACACCTCATGATTGGCTTTTCCCGCAAGTGGCCATGGTTATACATCATGGCGGTGCGGGCACAACACATACCGCTAGTAAAGCTGGAGTTCCGTCAGTGATTATTCCCTTTGTCGCCGATCAATATTTTTGGGCAAAACAGCTAAACAGCCTAGGCTGTGCGCCTGTAACAAAATCCTACCAAAAAGTGACACAAGCTGATATTGAAAAAATGATTGAATTTGCGTTTGACCCATCGACAAAAGCCAAAGCTCGTCAAATAGGACAACAAATGCAACAAGAACCCGATGGCGTAACACACACTGTTGCACAAATTGAGCAATTTGTGCAATCAACTAGCCGCATAAGTCACTAGAAAGTTAATAAATTTACGTTGATTTCTATTTTTTTACGGGTCACCGCTTGAATCCTAAAATTTTAAGTAGTGACCGCAATCGTTGCATCAAATCGCAAAAGGTGTGATTTCACCATGACTTTCATCTAAATAATCCATCAAATTAGGCCAGAGAGGCTTCATCATAGATTTTTCCCAAGTTTTCATCTGTGCCATCAAATTTTTAACGACATCAGGATGATCTTTTGCAATATTGTGTTGTTCACTTGGATCAGTTTTAAGATTATACAATTTAACATATTGGCGTTTGGAATCATAAAACAATTTCCAATCCTGATAGCGAATAGCGTGATTATTATGGGTTCGCCATACTAACGCCCGCTTAGGCAACGTTTGTGAGTTCATCGCTGGCGTGAGGATATCTACGCCATCATAATCACGATCGGACAGAGGAATATTGAGTTGCTTAGCAATAGAAGGCATTAAATCGGTCAAAATAACAGGATCGGTATAGGTCATGCCTGCAGGTAAACGCCCTGGCCAGCTGATCATCAAAGGCACTCGAATACCTCCTTCAAATTGCGTCATTTTGCCACTCCTTAGATAACCATTGTCGGGCGCACCTGTATAAGTTGCCGCGCCATTATCGCTGGTAAAAATGATCAAAGTATTTTGTTCAATGCCAAGTTGTTGAACGGTTTGTAAAATTTGCCCGACTGCCCAATCCAACCTACGGATCATGGCGTAATAAACCCGTTGATTTTCATCAGTAAAATTTGGCAGGGCTTCATAATCAGCCTTTAAGGCTTGATAAGGCGAGTGTGGCGCACTAAAGGGCACATAGGCAAAAAAAGGTTTTTGCTGGGCATTGGCTTGACGCATAAAGGCTGTCGTATTTTGCATGATGGCATCGGTAATATAAGTTTTTTCTGTAATGGGCTTCCCATTGCGCGTAATACAAGATGGGCCATTACGTTGCTGATCCCATTGATGTTTTTCCCAAAACAAACCGTTACGATGATTAACAATATTGGCATCATCTTCACTCGCATACAAAGTAAAGGCTTCCATAAAACCATATTGTTCGTCAAAACCAAACACACGAGGATGGTTTGTGGCTTGATAACCTAAGTGCCATTTACCAAAAATTCCCGTCGCATACCCCAGCGCCTTAAATTGATCGGCTAAGGTTATTTCTGAAGGTGGTAAGCCTTGTAGTAAAACAGCTTCTTCTGTTGGAAAAAGTTTTTCATCTCGAACTCTCATCGTATCGGTATTTAACAAATAACGTGCCCACCAATACTGCAAGTTGTTGGTAAGATATCTGGGCATAGGTTGTGACTCAAACCCAAAACGATTTTGATACCGCCCTGTTAAAAAACTCGCTCTAGAGGGTGCACACACTTGATTGCTAGCATAAGCTTCGGTATAGTTAATCCCAGATTGAGCAATGCGATCAATGTTAGGCGTAGGAATTTTTGCGCGATGATTAACGCCCACGTCGAAGTAGCCTAAGTCATCTGCAACAATTAAAATCACATTAGGTTTTTGTGGCAAATGCGTTTTTTGAAGCCGTGCCAAATAACTTTGTTTATTCGCAAGCTCTTGAGGTTGCGAAGGAATGTCCCATTGATGGGATGATAATGGCCACAACAACACAACGAGTGCCACGATAACCAAAATACTGAATAGAATTATTCGATGGGATTTTTTCATCTAGCCTCCTATGGCAACTCATATAAAATGTTAAATCGACTTGCTTTTGTCAAAGATTGTTACAAACTTAGTTAAAAAGTGTGACGCCGCCTTGTATCTCACCAAAGC
>CAJPEV010004932.1:0-18187 GCA_905338385.1 Darwinula stevensoni
CATGCATGTAGGCATGCAGATGGGGATGGGTCATGTTTCCCTCTTCGATTTCAATTCAGGAGTTGAAAATCATAGGCCTAGGCTAATTGCCTGTAATGCCATGATGCCTCATGTAAATTATTCTCTCTTTTGAATAAATCTGAAGCTAGTCAAGTATATCTTCCAACCAATTGGTCAGGTTCAATCTCATTGTCAGTGTGAAGGCATTAGTACTCTTCATGCCCAGAGATGAACTGAATTAGGGTTGCCACCTTTGAATGTAACAAAATATAGACATGTGAATGAGGGATATATGGAAATATGGAAAATATTCTAAGTATACTGGCATATGTGGCTCTGCTGCAAATACCTATAGTCACTTATAGCCAAGGTGCCAACTGATACCATAAGAATGTGACCTACTGCTTTAGACTTACAGAAAAGAGAGGTTTTAACTGCTATTAAGCTTTAATAACTGAAAAAATCTTAAGTTTTAAGTATGGGCAGAGTAATGTCCATAGTAAGACAAGTTTGCAGTATGGACATTGCATCTGAAATATGTACTGTCCATGCTAATTATAAATTAGTGGCAACCCAAACCTGAACAACAAAACTTAAGTTTTAAGTATGGGCAGTGTAATGTCCATAGTAAGACAAGTTTGCAGTATGGACATTGCATCTGAAATATGTACTGTCCATGCTAATTATAAATTGGTGGCAACCCTAACCTGAACAACAAACCTGTTTATTAGTAATAGCCTCAAGTTGCAAGTAATGTGCAGTACCTAAGTTTTACAGCATTTTGCCAATTAAGTATTTGTGGGACTGGTGTCTAAGCTTGAGTGCTTTATGAACCAGGCTTTATAAATGAATTCCTCTTAACTAATTTTTGAAATATTTAAGGAAATGCAGTATATGAAAATTATGATGGCATTACACATCCCGATTTCTGGAAATCCACAAATCAGTAATTTTTTTCTAATCATCAAACTATCTCAAGGTTGGAAGGTGTGCAATTAAATCAACTGTAGAGCATTCCTTGCCAAATTCCATGAGATGGCAAATGCAGCAACTATGGAGACTACATGTGAAGCTCTTGAAACATCTGCTCTCTTAATGGAGCATTTGTAGAAATAGTTACATGGTGTCTGGGCCACTCCTGCTTATTGACTAGTGGCTTTGCATATGAACACAAACAATGCTGTTAAAAACCTTGATATGTAGCTGAATTACAGAAATTTATTTGTCTCAAAGACATTGATGTGCAATGTCATTTTATGTGAAAACTGAATATTTACCCCATGGGTGGAATTAGTATTCATTTCCAGCATCTCGATGTTAAAGTAATCCCTTCCATCAGAACTGTTATCTGATCATCACCTAATTCTGGCTGGTTATTCAAATTCATGCTACCAGTCCCTAGTGCTAGCATATTGTAATAGTCTTGCTGATGCTTGTGGTCCCTGCTTCAGCTGGGCACTGGGCATGCCTAAGGTAGAAATAGAATTGTCTCTATTCTGACTACCTTTGTGCTTTCTGTATCTTTCCTCTCCTAACCTTGGTGGTACCATCATTTACATGAAGACATGGTAATCTTGAAATAAAAAAGAAAGGCAGGAATAAGCATGTCAGCTGCAACAATGGAGACCTTCATTCTACTGGGTGGGAATGAGAGATGAGGGAGACTCATACAAACAGGCCAAGCAGGTCTGAGGATGGAATGTGAGCAAGAGAGGGTAAGTGTTCACATGAGTAGAGTGAGTGGGATAAAGAAGCTTCAGCTGAAGGGAAGGGACTTGTGTGCCTTTGTTCCTTTGCCCTAAACATTAGTTTCACTTGTGCTGCTTAGGCTATCCTCTACCTTCCTCCATGTGGTTTCCAGTGCTCTCAAAGCTGTGAGTTCAACACTTCCTGTTTTGTTTTAAACATGGAAGAATTCCTGTATGAAGAAATCTTTCATTCTTTTAAGAGAAGGAAATGGGACATTTTCCAAAAAAAGCAGTTCATAGAAAACAAATTTTTTAAATTATAAAATGTGCATTATCAGTTGGATTTCCCAAGATTCTTGTTATGGACTTACAGCTAAGGACATGAAGTCATTTTGGGATAATAATACATTTGTTGTACCTAATTCAGAAATAGTCCTATTTAGAAATAGCCTAGCACAGCCTTCCACTTTTAATTTAATCATATTGCTGAGTCTCTGCAGATTTGGATGAAGGTAATTGACACAAGGACAACCAAACTTGGAATTTCCAATACATGGGGACTTTTCACATCCTCAACTTGCTCTGGAAGATCAAAAGTTGGCTCTCTTAGCTGAATTGAGGTATTGCAAGAAAGTGTAAATACACGTTTGTAATCCCATTCTCACGGCTTACTTTTCAAGTTGGATGTTCAACTCTTGAAGTTCTGCATAGACTTCATAAGTGTGGAGGAGGTGGATGTCTTACCTGTGGACCTGTAGGAGCTCATCCAGCTGATTGAAGCAGTGGCATAGTATTGTGATGGGGGGGGGGGGCAGTGTGGCTTGTGCCCCCCTACTTTTCAAGAAAAGAATCCAAAAAAAAAGAAGGAAAAGTCCCCTGAAATGCATGACAACAGTATCTCAGAGTTCCCATGCTCTCCCCCAACATTTTCCTGTGCTCCCCCCCCACTTTTTCCATCCATGCTATGCTTATGGATTGAAGCCATGAAAGTAAACCACAGCCCCAGATGCAAAGGCTTTGAAGGATGACTGCTCCAAGATGTTCTCCAACCCACATGCACAGTTACTGGGACCACCTCTCCTGACTCCTGGTCCATGTCCAGGATGCTCAGACTTGCAAAGAAAAATCCTGATGCCTTGCAATCCTAAGCTGAAGAGTCTTTGTATCCAAAGATTCTCTTGCTTAGCTTCCATCTGCTGCAAACAATGATATCTTTGAGGAAGTAGCACTTTAATGAAGGATGATGCTTTGAGTGAGAGAGATGTATTGTCTAAAAAGAGTAAATTGAAGCCTGAAGGTGCAGATTTTCTGCTTGCAGTTCCATTGCTATACTCAATAATATTGAACTATTGGAAACTCCATGACTTCAAAATTAAACAAATATGTTTTTTCTTCTTTACCCAAAAGGAATAGTCAGAGCAATGGGACAAGGGGTCATGAGCCTCCTACTACCTGAAGATGTGAATGGGCCCAACCGACCAACCAGGAGGTGCCCAAAAAACTTCCTATGACATCAATCCTTTAAGTGAGTTTATCACTTATATTTGCTGCTGTTGGTGACTGGTTTGTGCTGAATTTCCAACAACATTCAAGGCTTAGATACCAAAGAAGGCTCCTGTATTCATTAGAAATGATGATTGTGCTTTCTAAATGAGATGAAAATTGCCCTCCTTGGTCATAATGCCTGCATGATTGGTGATACTGCATACTTGATTGCTATTGCTTTCTAAGTGAAGAAATTACTGTGAAGTAATTCAAAACTGTGAAGTAATTTTCACAGTAATTTTCAATTACTGTGAAGTAATTCAAAACCAACACATTCTGTGCATGTCAAGGTTCAACCTGCAGTCTTAAGCCAAATGGCCAAATGACTGTTAGGTAAGAGCTGGTGGTGGTGACATTTGATAGGTAATTCTGGTGATTCACACCATCATTTATGCTTTGCAGGTGAATTCTTACAGGAGGAGGTGAGAGTCATGAGAAGGAGCATCTCCCAGAAGGCTGCAGTACACAAGTAGGCTTGCATTTTGCTTCATGAGGACTCATAGCTTCATGTCAGTATAGTATAAAACAATATTCTGCAATCTGATGTACAAAATTCCGATAGTCATAACAGTGTGAATTTTATTAACTACTTATATATATATACAGGGTATATATAAGTTTTCAGTATTGTGTAACTGAGCTTTTACAAGTAACCTGTCTTCACTACTGCAGTCAAATCTCATTTGTGATGAAGTTGATGAAGCTATTGGAGTTATATACTTTTTGGGGGGAGGGTTATCAAATATCTCTGTATAAAAGACTATCCATTTTATGACTTTGTTCAAACATTCCAATTCATATCATACCATTCATATTCTGAGGGAGCCAAGGAGCGATTAATTGACAACAGTAATTAAGAGTTAATTAATAGGGAATCAAGGCATAGGGATAAAAGAGCTTCTTTTCTATTCTGAAAGGGAGTCTTAATGGGGCATAGAGATTGAATGTGGCAGCTAAACTTGCCACTCGTGTGCATGTGGTCTTCAGTACATCTTTGCTGATTTGATGCAGTTAGTTGTTTTGTATTAAAACTATATGCTTCAGATTTTACTCAGCATTCCCTGATTTCCATGGTTTACATGCTGCAGATGAGGTTTGGTTGTTCCACAGTCATGTCATGTGACTGGCATAGTTTGGTCCTCTGCTTCTTCCATTTCTTCCTCACTTGCAACATCTTGTTCCATGGCTTCCTGTGCTTCCTCATAAGTAGCAGATTCAGGAAGTATGGTATAGCCTGATTATATTACTTTTGACAGTTGGCACCTGTAAATCCTTTTCAGCTCCATAGGCACCATCTGGGTACCTAAAGCTAAAATAACTCTTAACCTAGTAAATGGTAGGGCCTTGTATCACCATAGTGTGAATCTAATGATTGACCCAACCTAATTTCACCTATTAGAACTTCATGATCAGGTCTCACCTCTTCTGTCACAGCTGCCATTGCTTCTTCTAACAAATGAGTAACCAATAAACACACACTCAGGGACAATGGGAAGGTGTCCCATTGTCTCACATTAAAACATTAAATGTGCACAGGTCTTGCAATATGCCAGCCTGTTTGCAGGAGGGTTACACTGGGATTGACAAGATCCCTCTGGATGTTCAGATGTTGCTCCAGCAGGAATGAATCCATGTCAAAACTAACCTGTGGTTATACCTTTGTTTCAGGTGATATTGATAAAAATGGACATCTTTAGCAAAATGGTGCTCTCAGTGACAGTTGGGGGAAGTATAGTATGCCAGATGGGGTATTACTGAAGCCTGCTTGTAAGTGCAAGGTGGTCAAATGTCCAGTGTGCTACCAATGCAAGAGGTGTGGATGCAAGGATGACAGCAAAAAAGTGGCTGGAAAAATAAGCCATGCAATAAGCCAAAGAATAAGCAATGGTTGCTTATATTGAAAGAAATTATGGATGGGATTGTTGTTTGCCTTCAAAGCAGTTTCAGATACTTCAGCAACCATGGTTAGGTTAAGTTCCCTCTTGAAATCATTTGATATTTTGATGAATAAGAACAGCTCAAGTGGTCTTTACTACTTTGGGTGTCCGGAAAGTAATGAGAATCGCTTGTAAATTTGTAACTCTGCATGCAAGGCACTTCCCACTGCTCAAGCATTTAGATCAATATGCAATCTCTGTGATTGCCAATTTTCAAGTCAATCTGTTGAGAAGTGCTTACAGAGGAGGCCTCAAAAGACAGCTCTATGAGCTCAGGGCAATGCAGCCTGTTTTCAACAATTCAGATATGGTTACAACCGCTGAGAACTTTCGCTTCTACATGTTCACATGGTTCAAACTTAGCATTGCGGCTTCTGCCTGTTACACGGAATGAGCTTTTTGCAAAAGGCCTTGTTGAACTTGTTGCAGAAAGCTTCCACACCTTCATGGTAAAAAATGCCTATATGTGCTTCGCACCGTTGATGCAAGCCGCTTTGTTGTCCTCAGTCAGTTGGTGCGGTACCCAAACTGATGCCATGTTGCACAGTTGCAGGTCTTGTGTGAGCACCTTGTGGACAGTGCTCTTGCCAACTTCGAGCCCCTCATCCAGCTCTTGAGTCTTCATCCACCAGCTCTCACACCATCTCAACAGGTTCTGGTGTCTGGGTGGACCTTGGGCAGCTACTGTTGGGCTGGTTCAGAAAGGAAGGCTCCTCTTCCTTTTCAACTGCTTCTATGAAGCTGCTGAACCACCAGAAGACATACACAGGGACTAGTTCTGTTTATCAGGTAGCAGTCGCAATGCCAAGTTTGAACAATGTGAACGTGTTGATGCGAAAGTTCTCAGCGCTTGTAGCCATACTGAAATTGTTGAAAACAGCCCGCGTTACACTGAGCTTATAGAACTGTCTTTTGAGGTCTGCTCTGTTAGCACTGCTCTATGAATTGACTTGAAAATTGGCAATCACAGAGATTACATATTGATCCAAATGCCTGAGCAGTAGGAAGTGCGTTGCATGTAGAGTTACAAATTTACAAGCGATTCTCATTACATTCCAGGCACCCAAAGTATTTAGGAAGGGGTTCAATATGACTTAATGTCTTGTGCTACATATAGTGCTTCTCAGTGAGTTTTGCACATCTTACAGAATGCTAGGTACTAATGGCAAAATACTCTGCACATCCCTCAAAATGAATCACATGCATTGCATAATGTTTCATACTCTCCACTCCTCCAGTGCCGCTCAGAATGGCAAGACCACCTGACAACCATGACAGGAACCATGTATGGGACCCTTGAAAGAATGGCTATGTTACACGCCCTCCCATGGAAGGCATTGATCAGTTTCATGCTTGGTCGTCATGGTGCCCTGGTGAAAGAGGAGCATTTCTAACACATCATATAATTATGTGTTCTGTTTCATCTTTAAGAATTCCTGAGTATGGAACTCCTTTTTCATTTACTTATAGGTCATTCTATGGAGTACTTCAGTGTAATCCATGAATCTGGGTGCTCGACATCCATCCGTTCTAAAGACCATCAATGAAACATGCATTCCCCTCTCCAAGGGTTGTCAGATGGATGTGTCATTTGGAGTGGTACTTGCTCACTGGGCAGGAGGAAGGAGTAGGAGACAGCAAGGTGTGCAAATAATTTTGAAAGGAGTACAAAGCAATATGCTGCTAGTGGCTAACATCATGCGACAGGTACAAAAGTCAATGGGAAACACTGTATAACCATTTGCCACTGTCCTTGCTCAATTGCCACTCATTAAAGCAGCTGTGAAGTTCCTAGATGATAGCATTAACCAAGCACATGTTTGCTTGGTTCCATGAAAATTGTTCCATAAAAGATTCACTGAGAATCAGAAGTGGTCGAATGTGAACCTTTGTCTTCACCTGCAGATCCAGAGTGTGTTGTGCCAGAAATTGCAAGTTAGGGGATAGAAAGTGATAATTGCTGGTGAGGACTGTTGACCATTGGTGATAGTAGCTCCACTTTGGCTGCATGTGAATCGATGAATGTAATACTTCCAAAAGAAACCAATGTAGAGTTCACAGGCTACTACTGTACCCATCCATATATTTTTTTAAACAGTAGTTTCAAATTTAAGGATTTGATGTTGACCCAACCCATCTACAAGACACCAAAATCTCTCTGGTTGAGTTGGAGATTGGGTGTTAATAATCTTCTTTTTACTGATCAGAAAGCAACCATTTAAAAAAAGAGGGTGTGGCTTATATCCAAGGATTAGATGGCAGAAATATGAAGCAGTGGTGGTTGTGTGTAAGTGATTGAAGCTCTATTTAATGTCAGTCACCTGGCAGCCCAGAAGTTTCGGGGTTAGAAGAAATGGCAGAATGTGAATTTGGATGTGTGACCCCTACTTGATATAGATGGTGGACCAACAGCTTACTTCCTGTGACATAGCTGGTTTTTCTCCCTTACATGCCACATATCATGATCCCAATGCAGCTGAAAATCCCCACTTGATCCCCATCCCCTCACCATGTTCTCCTGTAGCCTCTCAACAAAATTGGAGCCACATCCTGCTAATCTGCTAGTATTGCAAAAGTGGTTCCTTTCCTTTTCCTCTTTTCAATATTGACTGATATCTGGAAAAAGTTTTATTGTGATGTTTTGGTGACTGTAAATTTCTTGAAATTCCCCTTGTTAGGTTCTGATGGGAACTGAAGTGAAAAAAGGGGAAGGCTCTAGGAAGTGAAACCTTTGACATTTGATTCCTTCATTATATAAGATTCTGACTCCTAACTCTGATATTGATGTAAGTCTCTGAGTAATGATGCCTTGTCCCTTAGTGATGTGGGAGGGAGACTAATGAGTTGTTTTAGTAGTGAACTAATTTTTCATGAAAGTGGGGGGAGCTCACTTCCCATTGCATAAAAGGGGCTACACCTCCTGTATGAGACTTAGGAAACTGTTGACCCATTCAGAGCCCAGAAGGTGGGAAGCTGGTAGTTGATAACTGTTGTCACTGAAGGAGGCTTAGTTCAGCATGATAAACTGATAGAAGGGGGAGAGATGGTAGGCTGCCCTCATTATCATGCACTTGCTGTTTGTACTCATCATCGTATAGGATGGTGGAAAGTAATGCTGATTACATGGTTTCCATTATGCACTTTCTTGACAGGTGTTTGAAGGACACAAGGTGAATTCCTGGAGTGGCAAGGCCTTGGGAGATGGGCCTTAGGATACACTTCTGATTCTCCAGATTTGACAAACTGATTACATGGTTTCCATTATGCACTTTCTTGACAGGTGTTTGAAGGACACAAGGTGAATTCCTGGAGTGGCAAGACCTTGGGAGATGGGCCTTAGGATACACTTCTGATTCTCCAGATTTGACAACTATTGCTTGGTGAGCACCACAGGCCCAATCAACCATATCTGCAGACACACTGAAGCTTAACTGTGCTCTTGTCTGAGTGTCATGAGTCAGGCACACTCATGATATTACACATAAAACTAATAATGCCAATCAGTAACATATTGGCCGACTGGTCAAGACAATGAGTGATCCTCTTCAAGGAAAAATCAGCTTCCCATATTTTCAATACTTGAAAGCAAGCAGAATCAGAGAAATTTAAACACGTGGATACGTGTTTTATGGAAGAACTTTTAATTTTCACATTCAATGAGTTCCTGCTGGCTTGGGAGTATTAACCCTTTGCGGTCCTATGTCGGACCCTGTCCAACATCGCTTACACAGCCTCTTTAACCCTTTTCACTGGCATGTTTTCAGACACAAATTGTTACCCCGGTGGCATGTTTTTTCAGTGTGAATATATGTAGCTATCCTCGCGCCTTCGGCGCTCCATTATCTAGGATAGTGATTAATTCATTAATTCATTTTCGAAGAGGGAAAAAACTTACGTCCCTGTCGAAATATGAACCATAAGGGGAAGTTTTTTCAAAGTTTTTATCGAAGTCATTACTCCGATGATTTCTTGTGTGTCTAACTTCTAATTTCTCTGTGCCCCTTTTTGTCAGAGGGGAAAAAAAAAACCTGAAATACTTTTGTAAGCTCTCATAATCTCTCATAATTTGCCCTTCATATTTCAAATGTAGGATTTTTCCTGCATTCGGCAATCAAACAGGTACTTCTGAGTCAAGTTTCAAATTTGTATTATCTCTCTCTGTTTCGTTGAATCGAACAAACTCGCTGTGGTCGCACCTTCGGCACTCCATTATCCAGAATAGTGATTAAATCATTAATTCACTTTCGAAGTGGCAAAAAGTTACCGAGATTTTGATCGAAATCATTACTCCGATGATTTATTGCGTGCCTAACGTTAAATACATTTCTGCCCTTTTTGTCAGAGAGGAAAATTCATCTTGAAATGCTACCTTTCCATTATCCGCCCTGAGAGAACATTAAAAAAATAGGATTTTTTCATTACTCAACTATCCTCACCCATCAAACCAACAACAGCGACGCGAAGCACCACCGCAGCTCTGGCGATTAGGGCCTTATCCCCGGAACTGATGGAAGTCATTTTGTTACATTTGTAAATAAAGTGGATTCCGCTTTATTGGGACACGTTGGTTCAAGGTCTATTCGTCCCAATTAAGCGGCTGCCTTAATAAAGCGAACTTACCTTTTAGTATAGTAAGAAACCTAGACATGAATGTCCATACTCTTGCAAAACGAAAAATTACAATTCAAGAAATTTGCCCATAGTTGCTTGTTTCGCATCCGAAAAAGCTTTTCTGAAGCACTGATGTCAAGAGCAAATCCATTATTTTAATCCAAGAGCAAATTCTCTATTATCCAAACCCTGCTCAATAAAGTAGCGCTGAGTAGTCCACCGAGCTCCTGGTTTCGTACGTGAGTCACCTTAGGTAAATTCTCAGGTTCCTCGTCTGCGACATCCGAGGCCTCATGGCAACGGTGTCCTCGACTATATCGTCATATCGTCCTCAGAGTCAGTTCGGCGAAGCATGGTGCGTTTTCGTCGATGTTGGTTTCTCCGTTAGTGACATCAAGAATAGTCAGACCCTCCTCATAGGTTGACGCTGGCACCTCTGGTCCAGAAAGAAAGCCAGATCCACGGAAGCAGTTTGCTATGGTCTCTGCTTTAACAGTCGGTAACACAAAACAAAACACACGGCGAAGAGGAGGGAGAGAGAGGGCGGAAAAAAACATCAGGGACCAACGGCTTAAATTCACCCTGGCCTTACCCCAATAAAGTGGATTTTCGTCCCAAATATAAGGTGAAATTTTTATGCACTCGCATAGATATGGTTCCGTTCCTGGCAAAATGTCCCGATAAACCAGCTGCCCCTATACCTGCCCCTATTAACCGATGGCCCAATAAAGCGGAATCCAATGTAATCAAAGCCAAAACAAGGTATTTTCCTCCACGCTAACCATTTAAAAAATACTTGTTTTTCTTATTGTGTTTCTTAGGAAACCTGTCTATGGGGCTACACCTGCCGTTGCCAGTACATCCCTATAGTCCTAGATTCAAGCGACGTCATAGTAAATAATTCACTTTGGGTTAACCTTAAGAGGTAAATTTCCCCAGGGTTAAAAATAAAAAAAACTTAAGCCTCCATACTAAAGAGAAAGCTTGGATTATAGAGAGGGGGATTAACCGATGTACGTTTCGAAATGAAGGGAGTATAAGAAAAGTCCACTTTCATAGCATGCACCTCATGAGATCGAGCTGAAGACTGAAACAGAAGATAAAAAAATATTATCAGTCCCTCTCCTTTCCCACTTCATGTCTCCGACTGGAACTGGTTTTCTTTTTTTCCCATTATTTCACATAGTCAGTCCCAGCATTTCCGTGATAATAAATTGAAAGCCGCCTATTCCTTTCCCTACCCGGACTGTATTGTACTCGTCTCAATCCAATGGGGCATTTCCCATCTATTCTTCCAGCCATCACCATAGTGGTATCGATGCATCGACTTATCGTGACAGTCCTACTTGGTACCCATTGCCTAGTCGCAGCGTGGCATCATGATGCATAAACGAAGGGAAAGTTGGAAGGGGGAGGCTTCCGCCTGATAATGAAACTCTTTTCAAACTAACCAGTACGATGGTACTGGAGGAGGAGCACGGCATAACATCATTAATAATTTTAATTTTTATATCGTTCCGATTAGTACTAGTTCGCATGAAGTGGACGCTAACCACATAAAAAATGCCTATTTTATTATGGTGTTTCTTTCCACGGCGCCCCCCCCCCCTCCTCCGCTAGCGCCCCAAGCGATCGCCTGCTTCGCCCGCCCCTAGAAACGGCCCTGTCGTGACCATTGTCTTTTCTTCCCTTGATTTATTTATTCATATTTTCCTTGCTTTTATTTATTGACTGCCAGAGCACTGGACACACCCTAATTCCGCAGAGGAAAAGAAGCAACCATTATTATTATTATTATTATTACATTAGTATCACGTTAGAGCAAGTGAGTAATATGAGTAATATTCACTGAGTAGTTTTCATTTTTCAGAAAGCATGGAACTGTGAAATTCGGATTTTCCACCGATGATTTTCTATAACTTCAAGAGAACTCGCACTAAGCGCGCTGGAGTAATTCTGAGCTGTCTTCCGATGGCTGGTGGGAATTCCGCTTCGTGGGGACCGACGGCCTTTCCATCTCGCTTCTTGATTCCACTCACTGGCAAAGAGGAAAGATTAAAGTGATTTTCAGGCTCAATCCAGAATCCAGCATTGTGTAAATTACCATATCAAGCATAAAATGTAAATATGTCCTGCAACGAAAAACATGCTGTTTCAATATGTATGCAGTAATTGTATGCTGTATTTTATTTTCCAAGCGTCCAAAAATAGAGCAACATGCTATGTAGGATTCCTTTGCAATACGTCTTTAAGAGAAATGTTGGCACCTCTCCAATTCTTTAGAAAAGCGAATAGATAGCAAAAATAATAATTTCGAACAAAAGCATCCGATCCCTAGTATAGATGCTTGTTCATTCATAAGAATAAAAGATAAAATGTCCACTCTATTTTCATTTTCATACGTCGTCGTCTTTTCAACCATATCAGAATATTTGTAAACAATATTTTTTTAAATTCTATCTATATTTATATTACGCAGTTAACAAAATCACCTGACCATGAAGGTGAGGTGGTAGAAAGGTGAGAGTGGTCTCACATGAATTGTCGCGGTCTGTAGGTCTCCACGAAAATATAACATATTGACTAGTTAATTTAAAATTTAATTTTTTTGGGATGCTACTTCTTTAGCGCTCTCTCTTTGGATCGAACTACGCAGTCTCATGGATTGCAACGACGCAGTTTACATCTGATTACTAATTGAATCCCTCTTACTGGGAACTAAAAATAATCCCGTGGGAAAAACAGCATTCTGGTCTTAGGTGGTCTACATAAGCCCGGTGGTCCACACACTATACTGTATTTATTGGTATTTGGTTCTTGGTTTATTCATAACACATTGGCATAACCCTTCAAAGTACTGTGGCACAAAGAACCTGACGAACTGGTCAAAATATAATGATACAGGTCCAACCCTCAATTAAAGACTGAAGGAATGCCTCTCAATTTGCTTATCCCTTTGAGCCACGAATTTACCATTTCTGATGTCATAATTTTTCTTTCATAGAACCTGTCAATTCCAACAAAGTGATTTCAAAGTTTGGAATTATACCCCTAGATCTGTGGTCAGCCATTACAAGTGGTTTCGCCTTGAAATCACCGTTCCCAGGGCAGGGGGAAAATAATGTAAAATAAAGTAAAGGTGGTTACACGGTGTAACCACCTCGCCTCAAAGGGTTAAGAAAGTATTGGTGCCTTTGTTCATGGAGCGCTACCAAATTTCCTGGAGGTGTCGAGAAAGCATGTCTGGGTTGGTGCCATGCATTTTCCTCATTTTTAATACCACCACAGGCATGCAATAATCTGAGGATTGGTACTTGTGATGGGATCAACAAAGATTGTTTGGAGGTACAAAGTTTGGTGCTGATATCCATACTGGTTCAAAGTGGCATACTTAGTTCACTTATCAGACGTAACAATGTTCCTGATACAACCTCATTCCGAATTATTGGGAGAAAAGTTTTTCAATTACGACATAACCTTCTTCATGAGAAAGGAGAATAGGTTAGAGTTCTCAAACTTTATTGGTTCGAGTCCCTGATGACATCCCTATCTCTGACACTGAGGTTAAAGAGATTAACCCTTTCCCTGGAGTAGGTGGAACTCATCCTTTACCTGGAATCATTAGGGGGGTGTGATGTCGCCAAGAAAGGGATTGAGAGAGGTTAGTTCAATCAGGTCCCCCACAATAATTATTTTTAATATTATCAAAGAACCCTAGGACTTGGATTTTCCGAAAGTCTTGGTTTGTGGGCCACCGATGACTAGAGAAACAACAATGTACAGTAGACCACCAACGACCAGAATGCTGGAAAGACTTCCGAAGTGGACCACCTGTCAAATGCTACATGTGATATATCACATGTAGTAACTTTAATGTTAAGTGTGGGGTGTAGGCTGGCTAGCCTGGAGTGGCGTGCGCGCGTACGTTCCACATGGGGTAACCACATTGAAGCAGTGGCGTAGGGAAGGGGGTTTGAAGGGGGTTTAGGGGGTTTGAACCCCCCCCCCCTTGGGCTTCCCGGTCAGTGACACTGACAGGCATATTTCAACCTTCCTTGCGAATTCCAATTTTAGCTATGCCCCTTCAAGATGTTAGACCATGATTTCTTAGGAAAGATAAATTCTGGGTAGTGGAGCTAGGCGTAGGATAGGCGTAGACGTCTACCTATCCTCAACCCCCCTTGCCGATTTCCTGCCTACGCCACTGCGTTGAAGGGAAGGTCATAGCACACCTAGCAAACAATGGCCTAGGTGGGGCATATGATATGGCTACTCCAAAATGCCCATTGAACACATTGCACAATGCACATTGAACGTAACCATTATATCAATACATTAATATCACGCAATCATACCTCAACTCAACGGGATCCGCTTTGCAGGTGTGATCTATCTATTAACATATAATAATAGCTGATGTCCTCCGTCTGTCTGTCTGGAGGCATGCACGGGTCGATATTTTCGAACTCAACTCGATTGCGGGACCGAGCATTTACTACCCCACCCGCGGGTTGTGTCGGGCCAATCGGGTTGGTCCACACCCTGCATAGACCTCTAAGCTTCAGAACTCGGGATCTCCAGGTTCGTCCTTTTTCTAATCGGCTTCGCTGGCTCTGTTGACGCTTCTAACTATCCCATAACGTCACATTCGTACTGGCCTGTTCTATGCTCTCATGTCACTACGTTCCCTAGCATCTGTAAGCGGTTGAAGAAAAAGACCCTCTGATTCTGTGATTGCGTATTACACCTACACCCAACAAGAAACTTGATTTCCAACCGAGCTGCCCGCCCGGTTCTTGGGTCGAGTCGATTCGATAGAACTGATCCGCATCTCGTGCATGGCTCAAAATTATTATTTATCCAATGTCCGGTTGTTCGAAATTTCAACTACGCGTGTCACCTGAATGCTACGAGGCGGATCTCGCTGAGAATGTGCATACACCCAGTTGAGGGTTCCCTGATGACGTAACGCGTCCCCTACTATTGATCCAAAGCATAGCGCTTTGAAATTCGAACGTTATCCCTTTCTGATTGTATTTTCTCTTACTGCTAAATAAAAATTAACCACGAGTTCTATATCTGTTGACATTTTGTTATCCGCGAAGTGGATCCCGCGGGACGCGGGTGTGGTCTTGTATTAAATATTAAACAATCTATTTTACTTTACCTGCAATTATTTGCGGTTGGATGCCCTGAAGTGCAGCTTGCAAGTGTCGCCGTTCCTCCAACACTCCATTTGTCGGTGTCAGGCTAACTGGTTTCGATTTCAAAAGCCTTCCAAAAAATCTACGAAAGTCGTTGACGCTCATGTCCCAGAAGTACTTGTCGAAATCAACTTCATCCTCGTCATTACAACGAGTGTAAAGAGCAGAATTATTGAACTTGAAAAGGGTTTGATAGGGGATTTCTGCATGTTTGATAGCTTCCAGGACAGGTGGCTGTTTGCTGTCCGAAAATGTGGTCAGCACGTAGATGTTATCTTCAACATCTCTTCCAAACACTGACAATATGGAATCGAACATGTACTTCTGAGTGGTTGTCAGTCGAGGAATGGAAGCCTGGACAACGATGCAGATTCCATCAAGCTGATCCACACCGATGTTGCCCTCATTGGAGAAGAACTCCCTTATCTGATTCCTCAGTTCTTCATCTGCTTTGATGCCATCAGAATCTCCAAATCCTGGGGTATCAATGATCGTCAAGGTATGAGGAAGTGCGAATCCCTGCTGCTTGTGTAGGACGTATGCTGTGATCCACTTCGTCTGACTGTGAGCTTGGGACTTCTTATCTTCTTCATCTGTGATCAACTTCAGGCGGAAATTGTCTTCATACTTTACTCCATACACATAATTCACCATCCCGTTGATGAGAGTTCTCTTCCCTGAGGTAAAAAAATAACAATTGTTTCAATATGAAGTATTACTTGTGGATCAGCAAAAATTATGTAAACCTAACTTACTCCAATGCCTTAAAGATGATCAAATTTCTCTATTTAGGAGCTACAGCGAGGCCTGAAAAAAACCTGGATCACTGACTTTCAGAAATTTCAAATTTTAATTTTTCAAGATTGATCAGCCATATTTCTTGGAGACGAACTTTCATCTATTGACTTTTTTTTTTACAGGTCAGGACGAACAACGGGGTTGCAGCGCAACGCGTACTGATATCAACCGCTATGATGCTATGGGTCAAGGTAGCCTTGCATCAATCCTTTTTTTTCCGGCCCTGTGGCGTCATACAGGGAACTAGCCGACCAGTGGAAGACTTCTACGAACTCTTCGGTAAGAAATCCCGAGTTCACTCGGCGGTCCTAAAACTCAGTGGCTCATCGCTATAGGCAGCATCCCATTCTTTACGTGTCCCCACGTACAGCCCTTGGAGTCCCCTTTCATCCCTTTGAAGGGGAATTTCGGG
Organism: Darwinula stevensoni; assembly: GCA_905338385.1. Classification (NCBI taxonomy): domain Eukaryota; kingdom Metazoa; phylum Arthropoda; class Ostracoda; order Podocopida; family Darwinulidae; genus Darwinula; species Darwinula stevensoni. Next base: position 16,196 of record CAJPEV010004932.1, read on the forward strand.
TCGGTCTAGGCCATGGACGTCAAACTGCCGGTCAACAATTTGATTTCATCCAGCCTGCAAAGTCCTCTTCAGCAGTTGATTTTTAAAAGGTGTCCTTCAGAATTAGGCGAGTATGAGGTCTGGGATGTGGTTCATCCCCCCTGATATATCCAATACCGGCAGGTGCCGTGGAAGGATTTATATATATATATATGTATTTAGATATCTATCGGCTCTTTACCCTATTATTACCGCCCACGACCGATGCAAATTTTCAGGCACGGCGGCGCTCTCTAAAGTGGTTTTCAAACACACAGGAAAAAAAATAAGAAAGCATCGACTTTTCGTATTTGGCTTCGAGTTTTTCATGAGCGAAACAGAGTAACATTGGAACATTGGAGGCGTCCGATTTTTTTGGTTGAAGGTGAAAATGTGAACTATTGCATGAAGTCATTTTTTGCATAGCTCACTCACCGTTTGTTTGGCAGTGTCTTTATGGTGGTGACGGTGCCGATGGGGTAAAACGGGGTGACGGTGGGGGGGCTAAATGGGGCGGTATAGCGGCTCTATATACCTATTCTCTTCTGGCTGGAATATCCATTACAATGGTGAGGCTCAGGCCAACGCGATGTGTTACTGTTCAGATTCTTTCTCTCACTCAAAACCCTGTGAGGTCACCGGAATTCAGCACATGACAGCTATGCAGGCATAGAACACGACACGGATATGGACGTGTGTTTCTGTGACATCTGTAAATTTGCATCTATGATGAATACCTGGATAACAGTTCGAAACAGCAATGATAGTTTTGCCTTAAAAGTTTCAATGTTGTTTCCATTCTGTTGCCAATTTTTTTAAGTAGAAAAATAAGAGCAAATTTACATTTGAGAGGCGCTAAAAGTGCGAAGATTATCGAGAATAGCAATTGCATTTTTTGTGACATGCTCGCGTAGTTTCATCGCATTTTATTAGTGTTTTGATTTACGTTACTGGAACAGTTCTCTTAATCATTGCCCTTAAACGTCGTTTCCAGATGCCTATTTGAAAGAAAGTCCTCAGCTCGAGTACTGAGAGGACTTAATAAGTCCTTGTTGAAGGTAGAATATTGTATGGATGTTGGCATAGAGGATTTTTCTATTGAGAAGTAAATGGTTTTCATGAATGGGAAAATAAAAGTATTTTTCCTCTTTTTGAGCGACTCTTGTCATGTATGTATGTCATGAATATATTCACTCCCTCGACAATCTCAGAAAAGTGCCAAACGAAGTGCACCCTTCTTTGAGTTGCACTGAATGAAAGATCTGTGCAGGTTGCAATGTTAATGTTAAGTAATTACATTTTAATAGCAATAAGATACTCCTCTGCCAAATTTGTACCTAGGTACACAGGATTACAACTCTTCGAGTGACCCTTTTTTAGTAAGACCATAATTGAGAATGTTATTGCTTTCACCTGCTCCTCTGGCACCGAAGAGCATGAGCACCTTTCCCGCCCCTCCATCGGGTCGTCGCTCGCCAATTTCATACTTTGCCAAACGATTTTTTTCATCTACCATCAACTTCTTCCGTCTGAGTTGCCAAATAAATCCATCAATTTTCTTGCATTTCTCTTTCATTTTCTCAGCCAGGGTCAACTCTTGCTCCTCCTCCTGCACAGCTGTACCATTATCGTGATTCCCGTTCTGCTGGCGATAATCGATCATATCAAATCACCACCATACTTCAGAAATATGCGAAGGAGTGAATCTGATCTTTTACCTCAACATCTTTGACAAGCTTCAACAATGCATCCACAGCCTGGGGTCCTCCTGATGCCTGCAATATTGAAAAATCAATTAAGGGTACAATTGAAGCATATTTGAATCGCTTCTTCCCTTACGCCAGCGGTTCCCAAACTGTGGGTCGCGTCCATTTTCCAGTCTTGGTCCAGCATTCATAGCGTGAGGACGTGTTGGAGGATACTCTCGAGGTTCTGTCAGCTAAGTCGTGAGTTAGTTGTTACCTGGCTACTTTG
>CAJPEV010004933.1:0-18181 GCA_905338385.1 Darwinula stevensoni
AATCTGAAACTTGGTACACATGTACCTTTTGGGGTGCAAAGTTCAGAAAAAATCCGACTTTGGAGGTACATGCCCTGGGGGTACATATTTTTGGGGGAGAAGTTTTTTCCAATATATATCATGATGGATAAGGATGTCATCGAGAGATACCATTGGATGTCACCGTTTCAGTGTTGTAGTGGTAGCACATCTAACCGGTAATCGTGAGGCCCGGTTTCAATTCCCGGCCATTCCATGCCTTTTTTTTGGCTTCTCTTGCCTTCTATGTCCCGTTGCTTGAATAAAACGGAAGACTTAGATTTTAAAAAAATTTCGTTAAAAAAAAATCGGGACTTTTTTAAAGTCCCATTTTCGTGAATTATTTTTCGATCCAACGAAACGGAAACAGAAAATTTAAAATTCTCTCAGAAGTACCTGCTTGATGGCTGAGTACAGGAAAAATCCTACTTTTGAAATATGCACCCTTAGCGTAGATTATAGGAGGGAAGTATTTTAAAATGTATTCTCCACCCTTACAAAAAGGGACACATTAAAAGATTTCAAGTTAGGCACACTAGAAATAACAGAAGTAATGACTTTGATAAAAATCAAGCCTTTCGTCCTTATATGTCACGTATTCCAATGGGATGTACTTCAAATACGTGTTTGCCATTTCGCAAAGAATAAAGGAATTAATCACTATCCAAGGTAATGGAGCGCCGAAGGCGCGACCACAGCGAGTTTGTTTGCCCGAAGGGCAAACGAACATTCAAGTGTCATACGAGCCATAATTATTTAAGTCATATTGCTCTTATTTCTGCTGTTCTCAATAAATACATGATTTGCATCGAAATATTTGTGGAAAAGACATTCATAAAGCCCTCTCGAACTGATGTCATTGTAGCCCATCATGTTCGTTCATGTGTCAAATAATTTCCGCCCAAAATCAGCTTTCAATATTGAAAAGATCGTTTTGATCTGGAAGGAGGGCGTAAAAAAATTGCAATTTGAATTCGTTCACAACATCTGAGACAGCCTGTACATTGTTCGAATACAAAAAATGGTTCCGGATTCAAAGTGGAAAATAAATCAAACATATTAGAAGATGCGGATCATGTGTATTTTTTCGCGAAAATAATAGTGAAATAAAAAGTAAGAGCGTTAAATGAATCCGCGAACTACAGCATCACGGCCTATGAAGTATCAAAGGTTTCACCCTGATCTTGAGAGGAAAAAAATTGCAAAAAAATGCGTAAGAGCGCTTGAGATCTCTATTTGTTCCAGTCGTGGGTTCGAGAGGATGCGAAGAACCTCATGAATTTCTGAACGGATTTGTGCGAAAGTCTTGCTCAGGTGTTGTCACGAGGTGAGGAAACGAATTGTCAAGATTAATGCCAAATTTGTCTATATTTTATTTGCTTGGGAAATCGAACTGGTACGAAATAAATATTACGAAATTGCTTTCGGCAGTGCAAGTGGAGAAGTTGACTCAGGAATCAGCACAGATTGCATCAGAGACGGCAAGTACGTGCCCGGAAGCATAGTGGAATACAAGTGCGACGATCATTATGTCATCAGGGGATCGCGGAACCGGATGTGCACAGATAGGGGAAAATGGAATGGCCACGTCCCCTTCTGCGAGCCGTGTGAGTCTTGATCCTCCACTACTCCGAGGAAAATTCCCCGCACCTCAGCATGCAGCCCTCCTCCCGACCTAGATTGCGGGAAGAGGCTGCTGGTGAAGAAGTTGTCGGCCGGGGGCAAGCCGTCGAGTCTCGGAGAATGGCCATGGCAGGCTGCCATTTATGATGTCAAGGAGAAACTCATCGTTTGCGGAGGGGCTCTCATTCGGAAGCAATGGGTTCTCACGGCAGCTCATTGTATCGCATATGGTGGTTCCTCGCGACCTCGGCCTCAGAATGACTTCCGCGTTTATGTGGGGAAACATTATCGGAATGATTCATTGGACGATGAATTCGTGCAGCAGAGAGAGGTCACCGAGTTATTGTTATATCGCTCCCGTATCAATATTGCCAGCTTTACATGATGTAAATTGATACAGTTTGTTTCCAGGTGTCTGTGATCGTGTCATCCAAAGACTTTAACATTTATAACTTTGACTCTGACATCGCCCTGCTGAAGCTGAACGAGCCGGTCCTGTTGACGGACAGAGTGCAGTTGATCTGCATCCCGAAGAATCTTCACATCACGGAGAACAACCTCAAGGATGGAAACATAGGATCGGTGAGACAGTTTCATTTCTGCTCTTTCCCCAAAGCGTCCATTTCTCGTCATCAGCGCGGTTTCACGGCAGGTGGCGGCTTGGGGTTTGAACAGTTTGGATGTCCTCAGCGAAGAAGTAACGCAAATTCAGATCCCGGTGGTAAAAAATGATATTTGTCGTAGGGATTACATTCATGTCACTGGCGATTCTGACACCATCCGCACCCTCACCGTGAACCAATTCTGTGCTGGACGTAATACGACTATCTCTGAAACAGGTATGGCCAAGACGCCAGTAAGTCCTTGTAAGGAAAGTGATCTGCGTAGAGTCTTTTAGTAATCTTCCGTTTGTGCATCACTTCCTCGTGTCTCTAGCCCAATCAAGAAATGTCTTTTATATGTTTTTGCAATACGTATTTAAAAATCTGTATGCTTTTTTAAGAGGACCTATAGTAGTTTCCCTATCCAGAGTTGATCACCTCCATATATATTACTGTTAAATGGAGCACAAGTTCAGAATTATTTCGTGGTGATGGATCATTGGAGCCCAGCCAAGAATTCATTTCACCTATTTATATACACCCACTCTTCATAACGATATTATCATGCCCATCAACAGTGTTTGGAGCTTTTATTTCAGATAGATGCATCAATTGTGCGTATTAGGCTCCAGTGGTAAGGAGGAGGTCGGGATAAGAAAGTATTAGGCATTTGGGGAATTTGGATGGGAAACGGTGCTTGGAGGATACGCATATTCAGGGAGGTCTTAAGTGAACACTCGATGATTTCCTCAACCAGTCGGTCTATTTTTGGTCCTCAAAATGTGCTTTTTTTGGAGCTGGGCATCGACGTTGACGATTCCTGTGTCATTGAAACGGCAAAAATTACTTATTTCCAGTGGTTTTCGATTCGTGACGTCCATATTACTGTAATAGACCTTGTGAAATTTTTTGCACAGAGTTCCAAACCGTGTGTCCCGGGGATTCAGGCAGTCCGATGGTCTTCTACTCAAAAGCCTTGGACCTCTGGCACATCGAAGGAATCGTGAGTCACCATCTCGGCAAAAAGGAATGCTCCAAGAGGCAGGGTGGCGAATATGGGATTTTCACCAGGGTTTATCGGTGAGGCCCTCGCTTTTCCTTCTGTCTTTTTTTTCTGTGGATTCGCAAATGCAGATTCATCTCAACGATCGTTGTCGAAACATGAGTCTTCACGTCTGTTTCTCAGATACGTCGAGTGGATCGAGACGGTGATTGGGTAAAGACTACGATGGTCATCTTTTCCTACTTTAGCCACATCTGTATTTCGTTCCGAACGGCGATGTGCATACGTCGGAAGCTTTTTTGCTTGGAGAGATTCAACGGTGTGACTTTTTTCTAATAAAAAGATGACATTATACTGTATTTGGAAAATAATTTCTTCGTAAGTTTCCGTACAATGAACAGGTTGCATGTGGATAAGGCAACGTGCAGAAATTGATTTCCTTATTGCTCTCCTTCTCCTTTTACGTACAAATTACATCTGAGATAGGCATGCTGCAACGCGAAAAAAGATCACCTAATGTGATTATATCGTACATGATTGCTGTCACTGTTCTCGTTCTGGTAGCACATACTATATCCTTTATCATTATTAAGACTATAATTCATATGCTATTCACTTAATCCTGGTGGTTACTTGCTCGCATTCCACTCTTTATTCCGTCAGTAAGTTGCGTGGAAAGGTCATTTCTGAAATATGGAATTGCGCTCAGCTTTTATATACTCATCTCCAAACAAAAAGCAGAACCAAGAAGGTGACTATCAGGCGCGATCTCAATGTACTGCCAGCCCGATGTGGATTAAGTCATATTCCTAAAGGCATCCAAGGCAACAACCCCAAAAACATTGCAATTTGGTCTAAAATGAAGTATCAACGTCATGGATATAAGTTCTGGCCGTTTTGAGAATTTTCAAGAAAAAAAATTTCTGGATCTTACTCGAACCTTCCACAATAGCAGTATATAAAAGGTGTGTGGACGTGATTAGCAGCAGTTGCTTAGTCGTTCAAAGCCTATAACCATGACTTCCAAAATGGACTTTAACGAGACCGCCCAACGTCAGTGCCTTCTTTACGACTTCCTATCTGGCATCACAGCAGTCGAATCGATTCGCCGCATCTGCGCCGCGTTTGGCCAAGGTGCAGTTCATGAAAGGACAGCTCGACGCTGGTCCGATCGTTTCCTGTCTGGAAATTATAGCCTCGAGGATGAGCCCAGGTCAGGCCGCCCATCTGAAATCGACGACGAGCAGTTGCAGCACACGGTGGAAGCCGATCCGAGGCAAAGTACCCGCAACTTAGCGATAACACTTGGCTGCGGTGGTGTAGTGGTGTTGGGTTTCCGTGTGAACCTAAGTGGCGAAGAACTTATGAATCATTCCTTATTTCATAAAGTACACTTGAAATCTTCCAATTCACTGCAGTGGTGAGCGATGCCACCGACACCTGACAAGTTCTCCACCGACTCTCGTATCCTGGTCCATCCTGAAGATGGCGGGAATAGAGTGAAACTCCGATTTCCCCTGGAAGTTGATTGGAAGTCCCTTCCGTGAGGCGAATCTTTAAATTTATTTTCTTAAAGACACATCTTTAGAAGATAATGATGAGTTCTGTGAAAACTGCTCAGTGACATTGTGGCTCTCTCCCTTTCCATTTCTCATAGCCATATTCAATACGATGAGAAAGCTCTTAGATGCAACCTCCTTCATCGCATACGCCTGACACTGCCCTTGGATGTAATCTTGGGCGCTCATTTACTTGTGGTTTTTTCTGCCGAAAAGCGAGTGACAAACTTCCACGTGCCACACTCTCGCTTCTGAACACGATTCAAAAACGAAGCATAGGTATAATTTGCTAATATATATTGTAAATGTCGTTTGCAAGTTGACCTTTCCGTGCAATTTGAACTTGGATACAATATGCCGTGCAACTTGAACCCGTCTGATCCTCCCAATCTATGAGAACTTGCATGTATTCTTTCTTATGCAAAGTAACCCACACGACTGACGCTTGAGCAAGTTCAGGCGTTGGCCTGATATGGATATCTCTCTTTGGAAATATATGGATGTGGACATCTACTGATGGATATGTGGGTGGTTGAATTTCAATACCTGAGATCATACGGTTAGACGGTTTTTATCGAGAATACGGACATTGCGCCGGAACTTGGGAAAACGATTAAGGGGGTGGGTGCCTTCATCCTTTCGCTTTCAGACTATGAGACTTTCAGACTTTCAGACTGCCTTATTCTCTAATCTTGTTCAAGTGAGAGTGACTTTCTCGTTCTTCTAGGAGTTTCGTCTAATCCTCCATCAAATCCATGATAATGGGCGCGAGAGCCCAGTTCAATCATTTTCTGTTGCAGCTCTACGAGAAAACTAAGTCTCCCAACAACATAATGCTTCCCGATAGATAGAAGAACATTGCGGGAGAAGGACTTCCTCAACTCAATTAAAAACGTCAAATTTCAGCATGCAGACACGTGACATCTGAGAACTTCAGCTCATTATTTTCAAAAACGTTAAAGAAACCAAATGCCTTCCGAAATTAAATCCACAGCAGCGAATACAAATTGTCCTGCACTGAAGTACAGCAAATCAATTTGATGTATCGGCTTTACATGGGTGTAGTCACAGACATAAATGGCTGCACATGCGAATCACCGCGTTCCAGATATAGGAATAACATTCTACTACATACAGACTACTTAAATGCAAGTATTTCAAGGGGTCGCGATTATATAATTTTTCGAACGTAGAACGTCAATGTAGTCGTCGATACGTATCAAACATGAAGTAGTCATGGCTGTGAATGGATTAAAGGGTGACTCAAAAGTAGGGTCATGAGGAAATATTTCAACTAGTAAATGTAAAATAGTGCATGTAGGCTCTCATTACGAGAGGTCCATGAGAGCCAAATGGGCTTCCAAGAATATCTTTGGACCGGATTCCCATAGGAGGGGACAAAATAACGAAATAGGGCATTTAAATGTGGGAGAGTTCCAGAGGCTAGAGTACTAGAGTAATACAGTACTTGAAGAAGAGTTTAACACAGTGAACATAGGCATATGTCACAGGGCATTCAAATTAATAACCACTTGTCAGGAACATTGTCATTTACGTTGACTACAGTAACTTTAAATACTTAAGCCGTAGAAAAACTCCTCCAAATATTGAACCAAATTATTGGACATCTCTTATGTGTCATCGAAAGTGAGTATGCATTTCTCTCGTGACTTTCCAAGCTGAAAATGCTTTGATAGTGCGATTAAGCATAAAGGGACAGTATCTTAGATCAGATCATTGCTTGCCAACGTCGATGACCCCATTTCTTCGTGGACGTAACTTGAAGCAAATTCCGCAGCAAATCAGATCGATGGCTGTGATAGTAAAAAGGGACACACAAAGGAATATGCCCACGATTCCTCCAATACTGACCAGCAGATCTCGAGAAGTCAACAGCTCCTTCTCCAGGATGTGAGGGACCTGTTTCGGAAACAAGGTAGCCGTTCTGGCTCACGTTTTACTGAATCTATGTTAAGCAGAAGATTGACCTCCATGGGGAGGGAAGGAGGCGAACCAGTTTCGAAGGGAAGTTGAAGTGGAGCATGGCTATTCCCTCCCTCATACTCTGGCAGATCGAAGTCGGATCTGGAAATATGTGGTATTCGATCGTGTCGCATCTTTTTGTACAGTCGCAATCGTTCAGCAGTTGGGAGACGAGTGGTTCTCGACGGGCTTCCCACAGTCTCCTCGTGTGGTTCATTTCGCTGTCTGCATTTTGGCATTCCGGCTTCGTGATAGTCGCTTCCACGGGTAAGAGGGAAGGGACGACACATGGGACGCCAGGGCTTGAATAGAATCTTTCCCAAAAGCAGATCTCCATGCACTATGGATCCATTCAGTCCATAACGATAATGCATCAATTACAAAATTTACAATTACCAAATATCTTCTCTTTTACTGATCAATGAACACTTTCACTCACTCTCGAGTAGCTGTAGTCCTCGTCCGGAATGCAGGGGTCCTTCATCCGGCTTTGTCGATGGATGATCTCAGGGCGACTGAAGATGCTTGTCATGGTATTGTTGCGCAGCAGCAATAATTTGGCTGAAGTCATGCTCAAGAAGGTGAATTTCTCCTTTCGGTCATGGATGTACATTTCGATTAGTGGTGTACTCTGCATGGAAGAAGTGAAGGGAAACATTATAGTCGATGAGGTGGTTTTATCTCTTGCCCGTAGGTCATGCGAAATTCCTGACGTACCGTGAAAGCTGTGTTGATTTGTCTGAAATCCAAGAGGAAGGAGGTACTAGAGCAAGATACAGATCCGGCAACCACTCTTCTCTCCGGTAGCAGGGTGAAGCACTTGTAATAATATGGACCACGTAGATTGATAACGTTTCCTTCATGAGCTAGTGAAAATGTTCGCTCTCTCCAGGTTCCAGAATCTATTAAATCAGGCATTTTCCACCACGTCTTGATTCTACCGTTTATATGTGCAAAATGATTAAATGTACGCATGCTCACCGAGGACGTGAACGGTTTCCCCCTTGACGGATGTGACTTTCTCCTCGATTGTTTTCTTACCATCTCTGAGCCGGATCGGGGAGAAGTTGAGCACGTCCAGCAACGAGACGGAGACATTCTTGAAATCCTCGGCCATGGTGGTGTTCCTCGACCTGCTCCCTTGCGCAGACAAATCGATTGACAGGTCGTCGGCGCCCTGTGGGGAGGATCGCACTGACGGCTTGGGGCAGAATGTGAATGCTGGGGTCTGGATCTTGTCTGCAGTTTCCATCGTGTACAGCGTTTGGCTAGGGTGGGACAGATATTCTTCTACCTGGATCGCCACCTGTAGTTTTATTTCAGGTTAATTGTGCTCAATGTTAATAATGATGCCTGGGACACCAGAGGGACAAAAATCTCGCGTTCTTCACCTGCCAGAGAGCAAGTGCTGCAAATGTCAGGATCAGAACTGCTTTTACAACTTTGTTAGCCCCACTCGTCACTTTTCCATTATTCGTGGCTAAAAAGAAAATAATTTTAAAGCAATTCAAAATCAGTTTGTCCTCAATATATCCTCGTATGAAATTCACTTTACCTAGGAGATCCTGAATCTGCAGATCCTTTTCCATCTTCTCGGTATTCTATGCCAGAGCGTGACGGATTCTCTTCTCTTCCTCTTCCTCTAGCAATCAGCCGATTGAGAAACTAGTGCAACGGAAACCTCTTGCTCTGGTGATATTGAAGAGAATTATGGGAACATGCACGAGGAGAAACGAAACGGGATTCGGTTTCGTCCTTTCAAGATTACAAGTCAACAAAGGCTGCTTCCCATTGTGCAGTCACGCATTTCATTTTTATTTTACCATCGTGGTGCGTTTCGCTTCTTCAAGGGGCACTGGTAAACCATTGAGAAACACTTAAAGTCCTGGAGTCCTGGAGTGCTCCGTGGGAAATAAAATGATTGCGACCTCATGATTTACAACGGAAGTGATTGCAAGGTTTAGATTTTATTAAACTCTGCAAGCCCTATTTTCCTTAATTGAGGAAATTATAATCGAAAATATATTACGTTTTCATAAGCATGCGAGCACAACTAAGCTATATTTTTTCCACTGACGTATTTTCACATCTTTACTTACGTATATTGTTTGAGCAAGAAATAACTTCAGAATTTTTCATACAAGTTTCAACAGCATGAAATTTGACATGAAACCTTTTCATGTATTATTTCTCCAATTAATCTCCAATTATTGGAGATTAATTGGATCAGGTTCTCTAAGTAATGCCTGGGTGTGTCCTCCTCAGTTTCTATTTTTACCGTTGTAAATGGTTTAGTAAGGAAAATAAAACAATATTAGTTTCATTCAGAAAAGATAACACGTGAGTCTGACGCAATCTATGAGAATAATGAATTTCCATGAATTGTGAAATTTGCTAGATGGGTAAGAAATTGGCCGTGGAATATAATGCGCATTGCACATTTTGATTGCTGTTGGAAGGGAAGCAGGCAGGTGAGAAAAAGTCGTGTGACTATTATTTCTGTCTTACGGACGCCATGATGAGATTTGAAATGGAACATCTAATGGGACCGATTCGACGGCGTTAGGAAAACCTTTCTAGTTATGATCGATATATTTGGTTAAAACCGAGTACATTTATTACCATGTTTTCAGGGTTTGCAATCTAGAAGGAGTCTGACCGTCTCAAAATGACAATGAGAACGAAGAGCAAGGAATGAACGAAAAGAGAAACGAGGAGATGCCGTCACATTGAAACGAACGAGGAGAGAGTCTCACCCGTGAGGAGGTCCAACGAAGCACTCCTCACGACTTCGTGTGAGGATCGAAAGATGTTAGCGCCTCCTTCCATTTATACATTTTCTCTCTTGATTTTTTTTTCTTCTCTTTTTTTTTCTCTTGCCTTCCGTTGCATGGCGTTTCTATCGACAGGCCATCGCAGTAGGACATGATAAATATGGAGCTTGATTGTCTTGTCGGATGTTGATTTTCTTTCGAGTACCCCAACGTAAAATATGCATAGTATTTTCTTTTAATTAGTGGAAAAGACATTGGAAGGACCTGTCAGACTGCATGACATGTGGGAACACAAGGAAAGACTGACGCAGGGATACCAAAAGGCAAGAAAATGTGTCGGGGCCATTGGGAGCTTCAGCCTCCTCCACCCAACCCTCCACGTTTGGTTGAAACTCCCCTCAAACTTCGGTCTAAATTCCTGTGTCGCCCCCATGCCTTTGCGAGGAGAAATAATCCCCCTGCCGTTCTGTTGAATAGAAACGATTAAATATACTTGTTACTTCCGGTTTCAATTCCTTTCATGTTTCAAATATTTTTATCTCACCTTTCACAGTGTAACCGAAATGTGGAAGCATTTTCAGCCCTGTGGACACCATCAATTAACCGCTTCCGGTCAGCTTCCGGCCCTGTCCAGTATATTTAAGCGATACATTTGCCTCTGGGTTTTAAGTGAATGTCGCGGAAATGTATTTGCGTTTAATCTCTCGACCGCTTTCTCAGCACCGGGATGGCGGACTTTACTTATTTATATTTAATTGATGGTTTCTGCAGACGATTCGTGATAGGAATACATTTGAGTAAAATAGGCTATCCCAATCAGGTGAAGGGGAAGGTTTCTTTATTGAAATGATATTAAGTACATAAAGTAATTCGATCTCATCGCCAACATTATCCGAACGTTGCAATGTTAATAGATGAACCGCGTTTGTGCGCGTGCCTCATACGCGAGGAACTGAGAAAAGGATGAAGAAAGTTAAGCCGGAAGGGCAAAGAGGACAATCGGCGGACCGGAACGCCGTCGGCCCTCATCGGGTCGATCATCATCCTCTTCGCTGCCATCATTCCGATCCCTGCCTGCCCGATCGCCAGTGAGCCATCGCGCTCTTGGGCGACTTTTTGTCCGTGTTCAACTCCTAGTGTATTGGCGCTGGTGCGAACGTGGTAGCCTAGACGCCGGTTTTATTGTGGTCACTGGTGATAGTTATCAGCCGTGTAACGGGTTCACATCTCGTAAACCATAACCAATAGACGACGGCATTGATTGCCGCCTTCTATTGGTAGCAACCGCTACATATTATCGAGTTTCCCTGTACCTTAAATACTGCAGATAAAGATCGCGTCCGATGGGCGGACACGACCATCATCTGCCGCACTTCAGCAGAAGTATTGCGCTGTACTTCGGTATTATTCTTTTTAGAGGAGACTGATTCCTTAAAGAAATGGAAAGTACTGATCCCGTTTTATGAGGCTTATTGTTTCTTCCGTGTTTAATATATTTGTCGCTTGCGTTTAGCAAATTGTTGTAAGCTACAAACATTTGGTTAAATACATCCATCTTTCCACACGGGTTTAATACAATTTTATGAGTAAGTGTGGATTCGTAACAGACAGGAATGAAGCATCGGAAAATAAAAAAAACAATCAGAAAAACCTTTTTTATATTATAGAACAACCCATTGGATCATGGATTGGAAAATCCTTTGGACTGGTTTTAGCTATCTTTTGGAATGGTCCAGTACGATTCACATCAGAATGTTCTTCACCTAGTATCGGAAGAAAGATTAATCACAGCTATGGATTGTAACGGGATTGTCATGTGATGAAGAATAACCCAGAAATTGCCAGTCCTGAGTAATAGAATACGGAATCGCAACATCTTGTGGTTGTTGGCGCCCAATAACACTGAGTTTCATTCAAAACGTGCTCTGTGTTCCCGTAAACAAGTGTGATGACTCCCATTTCAGATCTCAGCTTAAATCCTGCTTCTCCCTTCGGTCATCAGTGGGAAAATCGTCGCACCCTGTGGATTGCAGGGACCATTATGCAAGTGTAATTCAGGATGGGTGGCGAGTGTGACCTAAACAACGGAAATTCTATGCTTGCAATAACTGCCTGTTGACCCGGTACCGTATAATGTGGTTCGACGAAGTTGTACACTCTTAGAAAATTCCGAGCGTTTTGGGGAGTAAAAAGTGAGCACATCGTGAGCTTTTCGAATTTCCTCTCTTATTACTCACCAAATACTCCCTCATCGCTCGTATTGAAGTGAACACCTTGATGTTCTTCGCCGGGCCACTAGATGGAGACAAGGGCCTCGCTTTTCGCACGGTACACAAAAGTTCCCTCTTTCCCTGGAATCGTCCCTCGCAGGATTGTTTAGTACCTTGCCATGTGTCTCGCCTAGTCTCATTATAGGAATCAATAAATACGGAGACTTCATCATTTGTTATCCACATATTCAAGACGTACTCATAGAGTCCATGCCATAAACAAGCTCATATTCCTATTGAGAACCCCCTTGGAACTCGGGTGCTTTTATCCGCATAGGAGATCTAGAATGCGTAGAGAGTGCCCGTGAACTTCGATTCCCTCATACCTCAATTAAATGAGGTGATGAGGTCTGATATCCTGGACTACTCCACGGAGCCAATAAGAGGTGGTCCACCCTCTGACATGTGATGTAATCAAGTAATCAGTACAGTCAGAGGTAGGTCAATGCATGTACGAGAGAGATAGCGACACATAGTATATAAGGAATTCTTCGCATTTGCACGACATCCCTATCACTTTCTGATGGAAGCGTTTTTATTCATGGAGGAGAGCAATTTTACTCCTTCATGATGGAGTAAATTTGTTCCTTTCCCAGAGTGAAAGGGGGGTGAAACTGGAGTTAGCTATTTTGCTCTCTTTTTTGAGAAAAATCGCTCCCCTTTTTCTAAGAGTGTAACTCCTTCATGATGGAGTAAATTTGTTCCTTTCCCAGAGTGAAAGGGGGGTGAAACTGGAGTTAGCTATTTTGCTCTATTTTTTGAGAAAAATCGCTCCCCTTTTTCTAAGAGTGTATGTCTGTTACCTGGCACAGACAACAGGAAAGCCAGACGACGGAGACACGCAACTTCGTCTGATCACAACTTTAAGTACTATACAACTTTGGCATGCCGTTGCGATGGAGATGGAAATGACCCAGGCGACGGACACGGAGCCGGAAATCCAGGCTTCGACGTCGTTCTGGTTTCCAGTCTGAGTAACGAGTCAGGGTTCCATGCGTTCCTCAAAGGGGTGAATGGAGCCTTGAAAGTTGTCCCGAACGACGATCGAGTTATGGCGAGGGGGACTTCATTCCGCTGGTTCGGAAGCACGAAACTACTCGGAGAGGTGTGATCAGTCGCTTCGCAGATGTCATTCCTAATGAAAAACCGCAGTTACTAGTTGCACTTTAGTGCTGTCCTGACCATTATCGACAACTTCCAACTCAGGGACGTCTAAAAATGCTGTATTCCTGTATAACTGACAGTCGGTCTCGGAGTACCTACCAGCAATCGTCGATCGAGGACGTGATCGTCTTAATAAACTATTTGGGGCGATTTCCTTAATAAACCATTTGGATCGACGGGAAAATATACGACGTCAATCCAAAGTCTCCGCATTCAAATAGTATCTTGTGCACTTTTACACGCGATTTGCTCTCATCCTTAAAATTTCAGTGAAGAAATAAGTAAATTTGCTACGTGCGTTACGAAAAGACTCCATGAGAAACAAAAGGTACACAGCACACTTCAGCACATTTCGCAAGGAAGAAATGGTTAATTTTATCACTTCATGAGGACAGTTGTAATCGGCTACATGGTACTATTCGCCGGTTCGTGAATATTTGTATAATTTTCTCTGGATATTCCATGCAGATTCGGATGTTTTGGATGCGTACTTAACTGGAAAGCTCGTAAATAGCCCATTTGTCATACCAAAATGCGAGAATGCAGCAGATTTATTTATATACATCATATAGGTATGAACAAAAATATCAACGTATGTTTCTTTCTGTTTTACTCTTCCTTGGGACTTCTACCTACGCGATAACGAAGAGGTGAAGGAACTCCCCGATGGAATATTCGGGAGCATCTCCTTCAAGTCGATAAAGCTTTGGAAAACAGCCGTGGAGACAATCCATCCATCAGGCATCATGTCCTCGAAGGACCGACTCTCATATCTGACCATCGGTTACAGCCATCTGGAGACGTTTCCCTTCGACCTTCTCCCGAGACTGCAACATCTGGAGGGTCGGAATCTCGTGATGAATTTGTTGACTTCGCTCCCAGCCCTTCAAAGTGATAGCCTGAGAGAAATCAAACTTCTAGGTAACAGGATTTCGAAGGTGAATGAAGACGGTTGTGCTACTCCTAACTTGAGGCTTCTGGAACTCGGTAAACTCAAATTACTTGCAACACATGAGGTAGACAAGTGAAGACACTCATATCAACTGAGTGACGATCTCTTTCCTCCCATTCTACTGTAAATCTAACGGCAATGATACGAACGACACATAGCTGACACACCTGTCAACGCAATGAGCAGCCGTGAGGACAATCTGGCATTTGACGAGGGTCCCCCGCAAACTCCCCATCCTTCGTCTTGAGACCCGCGTTCTAAGGCCAAAATCCAGCAGAGTCTTCGGATTCCCTTAGGGCTCTTTCCGGCAGAAATCAACACTTGGTCCGTCTCGTTTTCCAACTCAAAGCTAGGACAAGGGATCAGAACTCAGTCTAGATGCAGAAAGAGAAGAATAAGTGAAAGATATGAGTAAACAGTTTCACCGAGTTTTAAATAGACGGAATTTCCTTACGAATAAGCACATTAATATATACCCCCGCTCCACCGTGGCGGCTTTCAGTAAATCGATTCTCAAACCATAACATTACAGGCATTCCCCAGTCTTTTCACAAGGAATTTCGTCAACTATTGTCATTTCATGAAACCACGCATGCAATATCACAGTTGAATGAATACATTTCCAAGGAACCCCACGAGGTAAGGCTTCCAGCACGAAGCTGATTTTCTGCAGTTTCCTTTTTACTGCATGAACTGGAATCTGCACACTCACCGCATTAAATATGGAGTGGATGTTCTCTCTCGCCTGGAAATGGAAAAAAAATATTCAAAGAACACATTAATCGACAACCTGTAAGTTCATATTTTCGAATAGAGATACAATCATCATCAGAAGCGTCATAACTGGATCCTCACCATCGCGGGATGCGGAGAAAACGGCTAGCATAAGCGAAGCAACGAGAGCAAACATCTGGGGAAAAGGAAGAAAACAAGGAATTAACGTCGACATGTGTTGGAGGAAAACGTTAAGAAAGGAAGGAAATACTTCGGAAGGTGGATTACCAGTGGCATGATCGTCGCGTAGAGAATACAGAAGCTGGGTGATGTTGAGATTCTACGACGAAACGTCAGAGATTGTCATTGAAAGTGTTCCTTCTTACTCGAGTTGTATTGTTGTTTGCTTGCTTGCAAGCGATTAGGGGAAGTGTAGCACCTGCGTACATTAAAAACGTTGAGTGCTAACTATTTAGAATGGCACTAGAAAGTCTGTACCAGCCCATGGCACGGACGGTGCAAAATAACGTGTCAAATGTCTCCTCCCAATTGGCAGTGCGTCAACTGATACATGACATGATCAAGAGGAAATATAATGCCTACACTCAGAGAAATCGGTAAATCGAGATGAAATACTTCTCTCAATTTTCGCGTTTCGATTTATTTTTCTCAAGAGAAAAAGACCACAACTGGATTTTCGATTTATATCTCTCACTTCCCAACCGTGCAGGGTCGCCTGAAGGGCGTTCGCAAAACCAAAATGCGTCTATAGCGGAGTCGGAGGGGGGTTTTGAGTGGCTGCGCATCGTCTAGACACATGTTAACCTCCGTATTCCACTTCATCGTGCCGAGGAAGCCCCCCCCCCCTCCCTCCCCCCCATGAACCCTCGGGGCAATGCATTGACAGCCAAGGGATTCACACGCAACCGCCTGAGTGCATGGCCTCATCGCCACTTCACCTTCCCTCCGACCGGTGCGAGTAGCTCGTGCTTTTATTGCATCTTCGCAGTTCATAATCCCATTTCGGAGGTTCCGCCTGGATTCTTCAGCGACATGGGGAACTTGGTAGAATTGTATTGCCTGTATTGCTCCCTCGAACCAACGTTGTCGCCGGGTCTTTCGACTTCCACGGAGCATCCATACGATATGTTCTCCTAACAGGGAACGCGATCTCGAATCTGGAGTTGGATGCAATCGCATGTATGCAACCAAATTTGGGGACCACGGAAATCTTCATTACTATGCGAAGCCTTTCCGCCAGTGGGTGCTAGTGAGCTTCCCCTTTTCGTTCCACGTTTCGGGTTCCATACATAAAGATATCTAATTCACAACGAAATGAAGGAATTGAGGAAGAGTCCTTCCGCCCCATGCTGGAGGTTCCATGTTCATGATTTTAACTGATACAAAAAAAATTATTTGAAAACATTTCCTTTGAAATATGTGCCACCGTGGCATTTACTTCCAAAGTCTGAATTTTTCTGCACCCACCATCTCAATAGGTAGTTATGTACTATGTTTCATCTTTCCACACCAGCTCAATATGCCAGTGCAGAAAGAAATTACTTGAAAACGTCGGCCCTAAAAATATTCCCCCACAGGGCATGGATTTAAAAGTTTACGTTTTTCCTGAACTCATCGTCTTGGTAGGCATGTCCATGCCACGTTTCAGCTTTCCATGACTACGTTTTGCTAAAGCAAAAATATAGTTATGGAGGGGGATGAGTACCGCGAAGTGGAAGGCAAGAGAGAGAAAGAAGGACCAGGAACGGCCCGGAATTGAACAAGGGGTTCTTGATTAACTGGTCAGGTGTGCTACCACTACACCATCGAAGTCAAGACATCCACTCTACTCTCTCGATGCCATCCTAATCCGTCACAATATATATCTTTAAAAACGTCTCCCCCAAAATGAGTACCCCCAGGGCATGTACCTCCAAAGCAGGATTTTTTCTGAACTCTGCATCTCAAAAGGTACATGTGTTCCAGGTTTAAGATTTCTAAATTCTCTAATACATGGTTAGAATTAGCGTCAGTCAGTCACGATCGTCTATATATATTAGATTTACTAGCCGCTATTAGATTTACTGGTCGCGCCTTCGGCGCTCCCTTACCTTGGATAGTGATTCATTCATCCATTTTTTGCGAAATGGGAAACACGTATTTAAAGTACGTCCCCATTGAAAGACGTAACATATGGGGTCGAAGGTCTTGATTTTTTTCATCAAAATCATTACCTCTATGATTCTGTGTGCCGAACTTGAAACCTTTTCTTGTATCCTTTTTGAAAGGGTGGAGAATACATTTTGAAAAACTTCCCTCCAATAATCTACGCTGAGGATACATTTGTCAAAATTAGGATTCCTCCTCTAGTCAGCCATCAGAGTACCTGTTTGATGGTGAACTTCTGAGGGAAGTTTAAATTTCCTGTCTCTGTTTCGTTGGATCAAAAAACGCAGGAAAATGGGACTGAAAAAGTTCACTAATTTTGTTAACGAATTTTTATTATTTTTTTGAAATGTAGACTCATGGAACTCCATGCCACCCAGTTTCAGCCTCATACGTTTCCCCTTTTTGCTGACGATAAAAAATATATTTGGAAAAGCAACCCATGCAAAAGACGTGCTCTGGGGAAACGCTCAGCAAAAGTTGAATTTTTTCTTAAATCATCACCTCCGTTTTGCTTGCGATAGCTGCNTGCACACTCACCACATTAAATTTGGAGTGGATGTTCTCTCTCGCCTGAAAATGGGAAAAAAATATTCAAAGAACACATTAATCGACAACCTGTAAGTTCATATTTTCGAATAGAGATACAATCATCAGAAGCGTCATAACTGGATCCTCACCATCGCGGGATGCGGAGAAAACGGCTAGCATGAGCGAGGCAACGAGAGCAAACATCTGGGGAAAATGAAGAAAACAAGGAATTAACGTCGACATGTTTTGGAGGAAAACGTTAAGAAAGGAAGGAAATACTTCGGAAGGTGGATTACCAGTGGCATGATCGTCGCGTAGAGAATACAGAAGCTGGGTGATGTTGAGATTCTACGACGAAGCGTCAGAGATTGTCATTGAAAGTGTTCCTTCTTACTCGAGTTGTCTTGTTGTTTGCTCGCTTGCAAGCGATTAGGGGAAGTGTAGCACCTGCGTACAGTAAAAACGTTGAGTGCTAACTATTTAGAATGGCACTAGAAAGTCTGTACCAGCCCATGGCACGGACGGTGCAAAATAACGTGTCAAATGTCTCCACCCAATTGGCAGTGCGTCAACTGATACATGACATGATCAAGAGGAAATATAATGCCTACACTCAGAGAAATCGGTAAATCGAGATGAAATACTCCTCTCAATTTTCGCGTTTCGATTTATTTTTCTCAAGAGAAAAATACATAAACTGGATTTTCGATTTATATCTCTCACTTCCCAACCGTGCAGGGTCGCCTGAAGGGCGTTCGCAAAACCAAAATGCGTCTATAGCGGAGTCGGAGGGGGGTTTTGAGTGGCTGCGCATCGTCTAGA
>CAJPEV010004934.1:0-18172 GCA_905338385.1 Darwinula stevensoni
TTACCGACAGTATAGAGCCTTCTACTTCCAGCCAGACATGTCAAAGGGGAAGGAGACCGACGAAATTTACACACTGAATCCAGTTCTATTGGTCTGTATGTCCATTCCATCCTATTATAAGAAATTAGGAAGGAGTTAACGCTTCTTATAAACAATTTAAAAACAGACAATGGCTCATCGCGCAAAAGACTTGAAGCTGCCGTTTATCGCCCCGTTCACCGCGGAACTCATATGGACGCGGTTCAACATGACCTTGATGCAAAGGATTAAGGTCAAGGAACTCTACTGGGGTAAGCGGTATCCAATTTTGAAGCTCCTCAAGAACATGGGAATAAAAAATTTCAGGGGTGTCAAGGACGACAAAATGGGGATATACATAGAGGTGAGTCGAACCGCAAAAAAACTGCTAATCAGAGAGATAAAAAAAAAAATTCCATTGGCATTTTTATCTGTCGAGTTAGAGAAACGACACAGACGATGGACTTTACTTGGTGGCTACAGGCAAGAATAATCCAGAAGATTACACTCGCATCCTGCGCTGGAATCAGTACACGACGAAGGTGCCGTGGTGGGGCGACACGCCTTGCTCCATGATAAACGGCACGGACGGCAACAATTTCCGTCCCTTCCTCACGAAGGAATCGAAAATTTATGCGTTCAACCCCGACGTCTGCAGGTGAGTTCCCGACCCGATTCGAAGGAAATTCCGACCGATGACTGTCCCTCGAGCACTCTCCTCGTTCGCAGATNTTCCTTCTTTTCTTGAGGGAATAAATGTTTCATTTTGAAAAGGCTTGTGGCCAACAACTGGCGTAAAGTGACCAACAACTGGGTTTTTCGTGACATTATTACAATTTTGTTTATATGTAATGATGCTTCAGGAATGAAGGGAAATTAATGATACTAGAGTACTTGCATCTTATTTCACTATCCCTGAAGCTAAAAGAATCGTCTCACCGGTTTGCCTCAATTACAGTAGAGCCATTGCAAGCTCGGCGAAGGCAAAAAAATTGGGGTGTTTACCCTACGCGCCAGGCAAAGCAAACGAGAATCTTCGCCGTGAACCCCCTTGGACTCACTCATGCATCAGGCCAAGGGAAGAGGTGAAGCAGGATCCACGCGAATCGCACCAGTTCGGCCAATTAGAAGAAAGCACTCCACGCCGACAGCAGGAATTCCGCAAGATAATCGATGCTAACTCCTCAAGTGCCGGATAGATAAAATCCGATGAAGCTTTCTCCCTTCCTTGATTTGCATCGACCCCTTCGTTCTGAGACTTATCTCTCTGAATGCCAGGCGATTATTCTTTCTTCTCCTCTGCATCAAACAAGTTCTCACCTCAACTTCGAGTCCTTTTTCGAGGAATGCCTTATCTTGCTTCTAAAAGCTCCTACATTCTCACCAGGTGAGTGCTTCCCTTTCCACAAGCAAGCTGGAATCTCCTTCATTGATCCACCTTTACACCTAAACACCATTTATTCTGGTTGGCGTCAATACCGTTTTCACGGCAGTGAGGAGCTGTAACTTATAAACTCAGGTTTATTCCAATGATGGGATCCCCCAAAAACTAAATAGAGCTAGGACTAGATGATGCAAGCAACTGACCCATTCTTTTTGTTTCCATTAACCCCTTAACTGGGAACTTTTGAACGCATATGTGCGGTGATTCCATTGAGAGAAGGCAGGTGCCAGACCGCACATATGCGGCGAGTCCATTTAAGGGGTTAATTGATCTGTTAACAGACCTGCATTCTCTCGAACGAGGAAAATGTTTCCACTTACATTTCGTAAATTTATTCACGAAGAGACCTGCCGGCATGAGCGACCGGGATGAGTCAGAGAGTTGCCTAGGTAGGCCAGTGAGACGACAAAATTCCGGGAGAAACGGCAAGTCGACAGAATCGCATCGCTCGCTGCGACGCGGAGAAGTCAAGAAGTTGAGGCCGCGGAGTACGCGACGGGAAAGGAAGGAGAGGGGAAAGGCTCTGCCGTTCACGATCTGAGCTGCTACAACTCCTGGCGGCGCGTTCCTGGGAACGACAACCCGCAGCCGAAGCAAAAGCAGCGAGAGCCGGAAGAGTGCCTTATGCAGTAGTGGGGGAAGAAGTACTTGTCCGTCTAGTAGCTCCAGAGCTTTCTTCTCCTTTCGGGAGCAACTTCAATATTCCTAAACGGTCGGCTTCGACCGGCCTGCTCCTCGCGATAGAACAGATCCGCTTTCACGAAAGTCCCGGGTTCGGTTCTAAAACGAAGGAACATCTCGCTTTACGAATTTCACTTACTGCTTCTGCAGAATACTCAGATACTCAGATCCAGCAAGGAATCGGAGCACGTCTCCATTCCTACCGATTTCCTCACATTTCCTTGGCTCATCCGGGTACCCAGTTAGCCACGTTGAAGGAAGGAGTGGAGACATACGACCACTGGGTGAAACCATTCGTGCCTGTCTACTGGTACACGTACGTGTTCAACGTCACCAATCCGGACTGGCAATCGAAAGGGCAAAGACCGAGGTTCCACGAACTGGGTCCCTATGTCTACTGGTGAGAAGCGAGTTGTTGCCGATTCTCGAGCGAGTCGTGTAGTCGTGTCGCTTTCTCATGACGCTTTCTCACGCGTGCAAAATTCCTCGTTTCCAGGGAATTCATGGAGAAGCGTAATATAACCTTCTACGACAACGGAACCTTAAGTTACCGACAGTATAGAGCCTTCTACTTCCAGCCAGACATGTCAAAGGGGAAGGAGACCGACGAAATTTACACACTGAATCCAGTTCTATTGGTCTGTATGTCCATTCCATCCTATTATAAGAAATTAAGAAGGAGTTAACGCTTCTTATAAACAATTTAAAAACAGACAATGGCTCATCGCGCAAAAGACTTGAAGCTGCCGTTTATCGCCCCATTCACCGCGGAACTCATATGGACGCGGTTCAACATGACCTTGATGCAAAGGATTAAGGTCAAAGAACTCTACTGGGGTAAGCGGTACCCAATTTTGAAGCTCCTCAAGAACATGGGAATAAAAAATTTCAGGGGTGTCAAGGACGACAAAATGGGGATATACATAGAGGTGAGTCGAACCGCAAAAAACTGCGAACTATCAGAGAGATAATAAAAAAATTTTTCATTGGCACTTTTATCTGTCGAGTTAGAGAAACGACACAGACGATGGACTTTACTTGGTGGCTACAGGCAAGAATAATCCAGAAGATTACACTCGCATCCTGCGCTGGAATCAGTACACGACGAAGGTGCCGTGGTGGGGCGACACGCCTTGCTCCATGATAAACGGCACGGACGGCAACAATTTCCGTCCCTTCCTCACGAAGGAATCGAAAATTTATGCGTTCAACCCCGACGTCTGCAGGTGAGTTCCCGACCCGATTCGAAGGAAATTCCGACCGATGACTGTCCCTCGAGCACTCTCCTCGTTCGCAGATCCGCTCACATGACCTATAGGGAACCGATGGAATTCATGGGCGTCCCCGGCTATCGATTCAGACCACCCCCGTGCACATACGTAAGTTCTCGCGATGACCCGGCCAACGCGTGCTTCTGCGAAACGAAGGAATGCCTCGGCAACGGAGTCCTCAATTCCTCGTCCTGCTTGGGTATGTCACATCCCTGCATATTTCGACCTCCCCTATGCTCTCCGGAGAGTCGAGTGACGAGAAAAGTTTCGCAGAATCGCCGGTGACGTTGTCCTCGCCTCACTTCCTGCATGCCGACCCCAAATTCGTGAACGACGCGCCGGGACTGAAGCCTGTGGAGGAGGAACACGGCAGCTACGCCGAGCTGGAACCAGTGAGCGATCGTTATCGTTCCCTTCTTAACACCGAGATGAAACCAACTCGATGACGGGATGAAACCCTTTCCAGAATAGCGGAGTACCTCTGAGGTTGTCGAAGAAAGTGCAGGTGAGCTTCCAGCTGGCACCGTTGGCCGGATTCCCCACTCTCCAGGGCGTTCCTGATATGATTTTCCCCGTCACGTGGCTCGAAGAGGTGAGTAACGGTAGCTCGCCATTCTTTGCAGACGATGGAACCGACGATAGGAAAAACTGGGCAAAGTTCATCGCGAGCTTTACCTCACGTATTTAGCGACAGGGCTTGGTTAGCTTTTTCTTTATTATGTTACATTTTCAGTTACACCAGAAGTTCCGTCATGCTTCATTATTTCAAGTATTAGGTACAGGTTCAATGTTCTTCACTTTAAACTTTCACTCTAGGCATACACGGACATATTCGTGCTTCGGTTACGTTGATGTGATGTGACATGACATCCGGAGTCAGGCATCTCATCTATTTGGGCTTTACGTGACTGTCTAGGGCAACTGCATGAGCAAGCAAGTCATCAATGTCCTTCAGTGGACTATTCTCAAATTCAAAGTCCAGTTTGAAGAAAGTTACCCATATTACAGGGAATACTCTTGTCATATTGAAAAGAGGTTGAGTGAAGAAAAAAAAAAGAGAGAGAGGATTGGAAAGGATTTTTCGGAACTTTGAAGATCATTTCCCCGAAGAAGCAAAGGCCATGTGCTTCCCCACCCTTTCTACGATATATTGACCGGATTAACATAAATCTAGCACTGTTGTTTCTCGCATTATTCGTTTTGTCACTCCTAGAATCTATGCAGATCCCAATTTTCGGGAAGAGCGCAGTTTTGTGGGCCCCTTTCCCTTGCGTCGCTTCAAAATAATACCTACAGCATGTTACACAATGAAAAAGACGTAACTTAAATCCCGTGCTTCGTTACAAAGTTGAATGAAACTATGTTGAGTAACGCTATAACGTCCCATAACGTTTTCATGATACTTAACTAATCCTCCTGTGTGAGCATCTAGCTTCTCTTTTGCAGAAATCAGAGATTGCATTGAAAATTAAATAATCGTTTCTGTACAGAACCTAAAAATTCCGGGGCAAAAGGACCTTCCTTTGTTGCAACAAAAATATTCTACTGTCTCGATGATTTCTTCCCCGCATGATTACCATCATTCACATACCTTTTTTTTTCTTACTAAGATTTGCCGTGAAATACGGCACAAGCGTCTTCCACTTCACTTTCACTTTCATTTTCACATTTAGCGTCACTCTCACTTGATTCACTGTCAATGTTACTGCCGAAATCCTCATCAGAATCACTATTTATTAGGATGTCTTCCACACCCTTCATCCCTCAATCTTTTCCTGAACTCCAGCTTTGTAAACTAGAGATGGCAACTTCACGGCAATAACGTTTCTCATTTCAATCGTAAATTACGATGTAAAAATACGACCAAGGCAGGGATTCAAACACCTATGGATTACTAGAACCTAAAAGAAGGCATATCACGCCATCTAACGACCATATCATTGACTAACAGGCCACTCCATCGATAATAACAGACCTCTGCACGAACCAGTCTCGGAGACGGTTAGGTACGCGAATCGGTCAAACAATCGAATGAAAAGTTTTAATGGCTGACTTCCTATTTCGTTTTTTGATGTTCATTAACGGAGGCAGTGGGATATATTTATTCAGTTCTCCTTATGCTATATTGAAAATTTTCTACGTTACTTTCGTTCCGCTATTGTAGCGTTACCGAGTACCTCTTTCGTTTACTTGTTTATTTTAATGAAGCTCATAAAACGAAGAACTGTTAATCATTCGAAGAACTAGGTTAACTTTTTTTTTTAAAGCTGGCAGAAATCTTTCTTATTGACCCGAGATGCCATGTGCAAAAGAACATAGGATGAAGGTATATAATAATTATTATTAAAAAAAATAGCACTCTGCTTTATAAGACAAATTCGCATCCCTTTCTTAGTCCCGAGTTTGCTTTTACTCCCCTTCCCTCTCTTAACCTCGTCGTGATTTTGCTGCGGCTAAAACTTTTCTCACGGGCGGTGGCCCACCATTTTTTGTCTTGAAAGCATATTTCCTATGCTCGTGTGGAGTCACGCCTAGTCTAATCGTTCACAAGCAGAGCAGCTCATTTTCCTATCTCAACTCAAGCAGTGCCGTGCAAACGGGAATAGCGATTTAGCATCTTCAAGGACATTTTGATGTCATCGCGTGCACATCTAGGTTGACTGCAGTGGCTTAAGCAATTAGATTTATAGAACGAATTTGAGGTACTTAGATAAACAATAAACAGTCATGTAAAGGGACAACAGAAGTCTCTTAAGAAACGCTGCTTAGTTACGGCGATAAGCAGAATATGGTATGCTAATAGATTAAATCCACCATTTATTTGCGAGTCAGAATCGTGGTAAAAAGTACTAATTTATGCTTTAAAGTTGCATTTTAAATTTGCTCTATTGTGGAACAACAAATAGCGTTAGCAAAAGTCAAATTATTTCTTTCGTCGATACACAAAGATCAAATGAGCGGTTCAACAGCATTTCTCCAAGGTTGGGGCTCCCAAAGCGACAGCGAATTCTACTTGTTTTCCGGGTTCAGGAAAATTCATGACTTGAAGTTGGTTGAAGGAATAGAGCTTGCCAAGATGAACTCAGGATGAATTGTATCGTCCCTTTCAGCAGGAACAACCTATTTTCAGGCTAATATGACGTATCTCTCGATGATGAAGCATCTTATACGGGGATCATGACGGATGAGATGACATCGGACACTGACGGTTTACTTAAGGTCATTTTTCTTTGTCTCATTTTTTTTTTCATGGAATCCAGAGATCCGGGACCCAAATTCCAAATGACGCAAGCATTCTTCAAAAGATCCTCTCAGGGCAGTATTATGAGAGTTATTATTCACCAAGATTCCGTTCTTGCAGAAAGCGATCCTGAGCCCAGAGACGGCAGCCCTGTTCCACACTCGACTCCTGACCCCCCTGCTGATCTCGAGCACGGTCTCGAAGGCCGCCATCGTCCTCGGCGTCATGCTCCTCCTGGCCTGGGTCCCGCTCTACATCGCGAGGTCGGCCGGTCACCAAGGAGGAATAAGGGTCGAGAATCACGAGACTCGGCAGCTCCATCAGCGGAAAGAAGAAATTCACGTTATTCGAACCGACGATCGATAGCTGGGTTATTTATGACAAGAAGCATTAAAAGCGCGCTTTTTAGACCCAATTATGCCCGATTTTGACTTGACACCCTGGAAACCTTGAATTTTTGGAACTTGACCACGAATGGCTTACTGACGAGAATTTTTCCAAGATGACACTTCATAGGATGGGGTGCCCGAGGAACATGGATGCAACCGTGCTTACATCGTGAGCAGGGTTACATCCTAAGCATTATTAGGATGCAATCGCATTATGATGACAATTTTTAAACGTCTTATTTTGAGATTCAAGTAGATTATGGAACCAGTTTTAATTTTTCGACCTCGCTATTAAAGCATTACGATAGAGCAATTCGTGGTGATTTCATGACATACAAACAGCACTGAAAACGTTTTATTCTGAAGAGATGAAAGAACGGGAATTCGACTCCAATCTTGTTTGCAACGGTGCCAGAATCCCATATGCGATCTAGAAAGAATCGCTATATCACCGTCACCTTCAGGTTTCAATTAAATTGTAAACATTTTCTTTTCTTTATCTCGGATGTCATCAATAACGATGAAAACATAGCAATCACCCCAGCAAGCAAGGCTATGTTGTATCAACGTTCCTAACGTTTATTTAATGTTGATTCAACATTGATTCGACATGCGTTTCAAATTGTTTGCTGGGACGTATATAACGATGAGAATAGGGAAGAGTAGGTAAATGCCCGTCATAGTCGGAATGGGTTCTACCTCACTTCACTAAAGTGCTGTCGAGGATAACGGAGGGTCGTTAGTCCTTGCCTCATAATCTGACGTCGTACTGCGTTCTAAGGGGTATATCATGATAAGTGAACTCATGAAGAAGCTTCAAGACTTAGCGAGGAAGTCTATAGGTAAAGCCTGGCAGTCCAAACCAAACACTATACATTCTTATCAAAGTATGCATAGAGGGGATGAGGGGAAAGAAATATGGTTACCTGCCTCGCTCCTACACATTTATATGTAACGCTTCGCATTTTGGGTTCTATTAGTCAGAACTCCAGGAAAAGTGAGTCATGTTCCTCCAGTCAAAAAAGAGATAAGATAACTCGATAGATCGAAGAGAATCTAACATTAGATCCAGCGCAAAGGGCAATAGTTCTTCGCTACCCTTATGATACGCAGCACTTCCTCTGTGATGGATTTAAGACAAAGCAAAACACGCTTTCTCCTCTCATTCGGTTTGGGACTAGCGCATCGTCCAAGAAATGACAGTGTACGAGGCATACCCCTGCAACATGCAGCCCACGTGACGATCCTCGATCGCCCGCTAGAGACATCTGGCTGACTTAGCGGAAGCGTCAGTCGTGCATTCCAAGTCACCGACTTGCCATAGAGTCATTCGTGCATCCAGGGAGACACAGAATGGATCATCTTCGTCGACGCAAGGTAACGGGCATTGTTTAGAGACTCCTATTTGACCTCGTGCAGTACGAATAGTTCTTGTTCCAAATGGAAGCTCTAGAGCATATTGGTGCGATCCTTTTGTTTGTCATCACGTTGGTGCTCTGTGCTCTCTGTCTCACCATGTGCTTCAGGGCCTCGTAACACATTTCCTCACTACGTTAGACCATAACGGTATTGCATCGGAAGATGCCGCTCGATGCAAAGTGTTTTCGTTCAGGGGTTTCACGGTGGAGCAGATCCAAACGACGATCAGAGAAAGAGACGAGAGGCTGAGAAAGAAGATGGGAGACCGACGGAAGGAGGTGCGTAAACGCAGAGCATCAGCCTCTAGTAGCCGCGAAAGCGATATGGAATCCGGAGAGGCTTGATAGTAGAGAAGCCATGAGCATGTCAAAGAAAATTCGAACGATAACAATCACATGTGCTATTTATTTTATTCTGGAGGGGTGATGATTCCGAAAGATCGATAGAAATCAAAATCACGTCTTGCCTGGAATCGAAGTGTTCCCCTTAATTGATGGAGTACAGCTGCACGGAGACGAGTTGGAGTTCTTGGAGAAGGCATTCTCACTCACTGAAGGACATGCTGAGAGGGTGATTTCTCTGTGGGAGCTGAAAAGTTTCAAATTTGAACCTAGACTAACGAATAGGGACAGACATTTCCATCTGTACCCTTGCTTGCGACGGGTCAGATGAAAGCGTTCCAGTGTTTCTTCCAGTTTCCTAGCTCTAGTCTAAATCGGCCCAGAACTGAAGTTCCCTTACTTCCTGATGCGCTTTTGCTTGCGAAAGACAATGCGTCCTGAGAAGCTTCTCTATCCCTTGATATTGGTCCACTGGCAGCTAGTCAATAGTGGAGGATGGTACTCCTCTGACGACTTCAGGTTTCCCTCTACCAAAGGGTGAAGGAAATGAAAGGGATTGTTGAAACCGATGGTACTCGTACTTCACTGGCAGACAAAAGTGACTCGGACAGTGTACGAATAAAGGCTGCTTAAGAAGTTTTGCTCCGACAGCTTAAGGTGGTGCCACACTACCTGTAATAGTTTGAGATGTTGCTACATTGTCAGGTTGGGATAGTGTGGCACTTCCCAGTGCCGATGGAGCCCGACCGAATGGTTCTGAAGGTGCACCACTTCCAGATGAAGTAGAAAGTGTAACTGAACTCGCGTCTGCAGCCCTTATTGCAGCAACAGCAGAGACAGATTGTGTTGCCATGGAAGATTCAGGAGATCCACTTTTCAATTAAGATGTTACGCTCGAAGAGGGTGTGATACGAGCCGAAGAAGTCCCACTGGTCGTAGAAGTAGCTGTCTCATAAACAGAGTGAAAGCCGAAGTTACCGTTGATGTAGTTATTGAGGACGTGGTGCAAGAACTTACAGCAGATCGAAAATCGGTAGCTGAGAGAATTAGTTGAATCAATGCATCTGCAGCACTACTTGCGAAGTGAACCACGACTGCATTCCTTTTGGAATGCTGCAGGGAAATCGTTGCAACTGAAATAGATATGACCTATTCTTTTCCTTTTCTATCAGATCCTAGGGTTTGACACCCGCTTGGCATTTTGACCATTCTGAGTCATTTAGGCCCACCTGTTCGACAGAGTCAAAAGGAGCGAAATCCAAACTCGAGGTCAGCGTTGATACCATAACAAAAACCCTTGAAAAGAATATTGCCCACTGTCCCCCGGAAAAGCCCGCGCCGGACGAGGATGGCCGTTCTGAGCAGTTACCCTGTCCTCCCAGGACTAAAGGGATCTGGAAGCGATTCCGCAACAAATAGTTCTCTCACACAACAAATTCAGATTAATTACTTCAAAGCTTGTCAACCAGTGACGCACTCCTGCAAGATCGTTGTAAAAATAGTTTGCTGGTCTCAGATGAAACCAGCTATAACCGAATGATGAAATTATAGTAAAAACCAAGTAACTATTTTCCAACTTTTTTTCATTTTTTCAATTCATTCGGAAGATAATAATCCCATATTCTGCTATCCTTGCTCGCCATGATCATAATTTTCAAGTATTTTCTGTCCAACTTCTGAACGAGAGCCTTCCCGTGCACAGGAATGAAACTTTAGGATTAGACTGAAGTCAGCATGACAAAAATTATGCGCAACGACTAGGCACTGCTGACAAACATGGACTTGAAAAAAATAAAATAAAACGAAAACAAACGGAAGAGTAGGTATGGAATCGAGAAGAAAACGAGCCAGATGAAGCGATAGATGAACACAGTCGTGAAGAGTATGATGCAGATTGTGCGAAAAAGGAAATTCTAAAATTGGTGTGCATTACCTGCAACGACGCACGTATTTCGATATTCGGAGGTGGAGAAGACCGTAGGGAAGCAGAAGACGCAAAAGACCGTAGATAACTCCATGCAGAGAACCGACGAAAAAAATAATTTCCTGGATTAGATAAGAGACACGAATCCTGTACATGACTCATACACGTTACTACGGAGTAGAGCACTTGAGTACGGAGCAGAGCCGGTTCCGCCCCGAGAACGAGGGCGACTGACTGTGACTGAGCGACTTAAACCGACCGAATTGAAACGAGAAACACAAGGGAGAGGCTGGATCGAAGAAAATATTGGGTGATCTCATAACTCTTTTAGGAGACAAATGGATCAAGATGGAGTGAGATGATTAGGATATGAAGATATGGAAGATTCCTAGTTAGCGGACTTGAAAATAAGCTGATCGAGTGAGATTCACTGGCAGATAGACATCCTACAAAAACAATTATATAAATCTCGCCAGATACACATTTCCGCAAAATCAACGAATTTCAGCAGAACAATCTTCGCTGCCCAGTGTACCTGGTGAAAGCCTCCCTCTTTTGTATTACCATGACAAGTTTAAAGTGAAATCCAAAATAATTTAACTGAAATCATACTAAACTGCTTCGAAATCAACGGCAACTACTGGGTTGACTTGGCTCACGGCTGGACAAGTCGTATTTGGATTTACGCGAACGTAAGACACTTGAACTATCAGCTAAGCGAGTAACTGTACTATTAACTGTTTACTAGTTGAGCTCCTCTTAGTAACAAGCTCATTACTAGTTAAGCTACTGGTAGTTCAACTGAGACAGACTCCTTTTCCTAAATGAGCTGTCCAGATCACTTTTGATTTCTAAATGGCTTAGAGTTCATCCAAAAACTTAATATAAAGATGGCGCTAGTGGGTGTACAACACCATCATATCCTCAGTCGTACTGGCATCACCTACTAATTCCCTGAGGAGCAGAATCCGACTGCCATCTCGTACCTTGTGTTCAAGGTCGGAATCCTCTACCTGACAAGGCGCGAAAAGGAATATAATTCGTTTCAATTCTGCAGAGACTAGAGAAAAGCTAGAGAATCATCTTAAGAAAAGAGAGAGAAAAAAAACATGCCTTCGAGCTGGGCTCGAACCAGCGACCTATGGATGGCTGCTAAGGTACTCTACAGTCCACCGCTCTACCAGCTGAGCTATCGAAGGCACAACGTTAAATGATAAGATTCTGCGGTCCACATGAGCAACGGGGGGCAGAGTTGCACGGTATTGCGTAACAAAGGCAATTCTACTGAATCCTGCGAGTTGATTTCTCTCACTTTATCCCCCGTCAGCTGCCTCATATCGCCATCAACTTCATACGGTTCTCACGGGTGTGAAGTCTCGAGTTGGAGAATGGATCATGAGAGCTACCATCAAATCGTTCCATTTCCCGATTCCTTTTCACACGCAGCATGTGGCGGCGATCAAAATGCGACCAGGAGGGGGTGATGCTCCTAGTTGGCACAAAAGATGACGCTCTCGTTAAGGTCCGCCCTGCATCTTCCATTGGGAACGAAGGTCCCATTCCCTAGTCTTCCTCCTCCTCCATAAGATAATGGCTTGCTTCCACTCTTTTAACGAGGACAAAACACTTGGGACGTGCAGCTGCTCATTTCAGAAGGGCTCGACTCCCCCTCCAGACACTTCCTCAACTACCGTCACACCCTTAGCCTTCGTGGCTGCTTCCTTCTGGTCCTCTTGTGTTCTGCGGCGTGAAAGTTGTTTTGGCCGGTTCAGAAAGCTCGCCCTTACAAAACATTCACCGAGGGTGAGAAAAATATCCCCTCCCGGGGATGGATTTTGAATTAGGCGGATGTCCTCCATGTGGAAATCTACCCGGGGGACAACCACCTGGTTCCAATTCCATCCTACGGGAACTTATCATCCTCCAAATCCATAGAGGTGGACGTTCACCCTGTTCCAAATCTACCAGGGGGATGCCCAGGTGGATTTTCCTTCTCCTAAAATTGATTACTTGAAAGGAGAAAAGTTTTCTGTCCTATACTGTTGAAGGGGTGGGTTTTCCTGTTTTCTTAGACTGATGTAATCTCAATCAACACTAACAACTGAAGGCATCAAAGAAACACTTATACAAGGTGGCAAAGGTGAGGAACATGACTTTTTGGAGAATTTAATTTTCAAAGTGACTGCTGTAATGCCCCTGTTTCTGTCCCCCTTTTTCATCAATTTGGCATGCAATAGTTGGGAGTACAGGAACAAGTACTCCTGTCATGTCAACTGAAACTGGTCTAAATGAACAACCATTACCCACCTGGAACAAGAATGAATAGCAATTTTGGTGATAATGTCATTTCTATTACTGTTCATGTTGGTGACCTCCAAGCTTGAGTTTGCACAATTTAGCCATTTAGACAGCCAACATTTGAAAGTGATTTTTGACACACTGTTGCAAAATAACGTAACAATGGTGTATTACAACAAAATAATGAGTGGAGTAGGCAATAACACAAAAACAAATAACAGTTTATTGCAAACTAGTACAATTACCATGAAAGACACTCAATTAGGCCATGATTATTGATTCACAGCATTTCAGATTTGATAGTGAAATTCCAGACAACCAGCAGTGCTCTCAATGTAAAAAAGACACTGGGTGCAACAGGGGAAGACAGCCCAATGGTGCCTTTGGCCCAAGTGCCCATACAGCCGCAACAATCAACACACAAGATCTTGATCGCAGTGAGTATCAGTGAAAGGTCAGTCAGAAAGAAAAATTAAGTTCCCCAAAATTCCTGTATTTCCTCACTTTTGCCCCACCCCATATAATTAATTTTTGGTCTGGAGAAACAATGCTAAGTCTTCTTGATTTATAAATTTAGCAAATGGAAACCAAAAGGAAAGTGAAGTTGAAAAATAGTAAATGAAATATAAAATCACTTCCCTCCAAGGTCATGTTGACTGTAGATATAGACTGACAACTTCATGGCCAGGAACTGATGTCCGACTGATGCTAAACTCAAAATCATAAGAACATCAAACTATTAATAATCAGAATAAGGATAATAACTATTTTGCTTCTAGCACAAGCACAAATATTGATATTGTAATGGCACTTTAGTATAGCACATTTGGTGTTCAAACTATAGGTGACTGATTCCCAATTCAACTTCTAATTACTAAAGAGAACTGAGATGTATGGGAGGAATGAAACTTGGGCAGAACTGTTCTGTGAGAACCTCAGAGATTCAGTCTCATGAAGACATTTGCTCAAGCTATGGACTATGTTCAAGATTGGCAGGCTTACTGAAAACATGCAGTGAATATTGATCCATTCCTTTCAGGCAATGTGCTCATTCAGATCAAGCAACTGAAACATGGAAATGGGAAACAACAATGTTATATCAGATCAAAGCCCAATTTTCAGCCCAATTTCTTATCTTACTCATTAGTTTGGCTTGACCTTGAGTAAAAAGAACCAAATTATATCTTTGGACTCTATACCCGTGGTGTCCAATACGTTCGCCACTCACCATTTTATTTTGTATTTTACTGTGTATCAGTATTGATTGATAACAGTTTGCAACCCCAAATCTAATTTCAAAAGATTGGGCATTCTTTTTATTAATAGTGCATATGTTTTGTATAATGTGATGAATATGGTGGTCTGGTCGCCACAAGTTTGGGGAGCATCAAAATCCTATTGGACACCACTGTTACCATAAGGTGGAAACAATCTTATATATATAAAGAAGGGTTCACATTAGCTTTTTTAAATCTTGAGTCCTGGCACCTAGCTTCAGCTCAGTGGGAACATGTTCAGGTGGTTCTCAATGAGTCTCATGTACTTAGATGCTGTGCAAATAAGTCCCTTCAAGAAAATATAAGTCAGGGATTTGGACTAGCAAGTTAACATGAATCCTGATAAAGTGTCTCCCAGTCATCATTCTCTATTATATATGGCTGATTTAATTTCCATTGGCATTGCATTACCTGTGAGATATAATGTATGAGAGCTTTCTGACCTGTGCCTCAGCCCCACCTATACTTGGTGTTCGCACCAGGTCAAGGCTTACCTTTTTCGTCTGAGCGAAATTCAACCCTTAATATAAAAACCAATTAGGCCTGTGATATGTGTATTGCGAACTCTTGAAGTGCATTGAGAACCTCGGACCGTCTTGGTGAAGACACGTATCATTAGGCCAGTTGTGATCACGTTTCTCGAGCCGCATCTGCACAGACGAGTGACGTTAGGCCAATATGGGGCATATCTTGTGTTCCTCGAACCGCCTCGGCAGGATGTATAACGTTTGGTCTAGGGTAGATCTATCTCATTATTCTCAAATCATCTCCACGAGGACGTCTGGGTTAAGCCTTCCACGATCATCCACCGGTTACTTGCGCTTCACTGCAATCGGATTGAATTGCTACTCTCTTATTGCGGAGAATGCACAAGATTTCAAAGCAGTCCGCTAGATGTCAACTGTGCTGCACTTTATGGCTGTCAGATGATTGGTGATAAATGAACTTTTTGCATTAGCGTAGAGAAGAAAATATTCTATTGTCATGGAAACAAAATTAATTTAGTGAGTAATCTTAAAAGAAAGTTCTTCTTTATTTCTCAAAGTATCTTTATTTTTTGGTAAAATGGTGTTCCATCCTTGAACATCACTGCATACCGTTGAACATTGACTATGCGAAAGCAATCGGAGCTTGCAGGCCTCTCAGCAGGAAGAAACTTCAAGAATCGTGCATTTTTATGACGATTATTGCAGAATTTTATGATTTGCAGGAATTTGTCATCCAAAAACATCAAGATGACCACATGCATCGAATGCTTATTGGTATTCCGTTTTCAGCAAAGGAAGACACAATATCCACGCACGCTGGTGGCCTCAATCATTTCCCCCTTTCCCTGTCCTCTTTGAAAAACCTTAATTTCTGCTCTCGTTTTTTCGTTCCTCACTCATTCCGTGTTTTGCTTTTTTATTGGTTGACTTTTCTGTCTCGTCGGTCACTCGGAAGTCCTCAACAAAAATTTCAGTTAAGAAAGAGGTAAGGATTGGAATCGGGATTGATCATAAGGCGGGATGATTCAAACTCAAATAACCGTGCAGGACTTCCTAGGTTGGGAATCAGAGATCCACGAAGGATTCTACGAATACTTAACCTTCCATCCGCAAGGTGTCTTGCCTACACTCGATGGAAGCGCTCCCAAGGATGGTACTGTCTATGTGGGTGGTACGAATTCAATCGGACAACAGTATTCCCTGCACATGTCAGTGATGTCTAGTGGTTTATCCATCCAGCTCACTGGCTAAATGTATTCGAGAAATATTAGAAAAAAGAGAAAACCATCCCATACTGACAGCAAATACAGATCATTTATGAAGGGTAAAATAAATATTTAAAAAATAAATAAAAAGATGACGTAGAGATATGAAGTTATGGTATTATAGCATGTGCTGAATTACCTGAATAAACTGATTTGATTTCATTTCATTTGATTTTTATTTGGTTTATCCATCCGTGAGGGGTGCATGTCATGTCATTGCGTTACTCCCCCCCCCCCCTATCCTTTTCAGCTATAAGTGCATCAAAATCACAATATCTCAGCAGAGAAGGAGGAATACAGGCTCATTATGCAGTGTAAATTCATGAATCAGGCACCGATTCAAAGCGATTCAACGACGTATTCGAAATATGATATCCGGCAACCTCTTTAATCACCGCGAAAGTTTAGCTAGTCCTCCAGGGAATCTAATGGAATCTAATTTCGATCACCTGCACAAAATCATAGTTTGCTAACATCACAAGGTAACATTATCTGCATGTTAACTCATATTCCCTCTACTCATGAATGTTTATTCGAGATGTTCTCAGTTTAGCTCGTCTAATGGGAAAATATATGCGGAATGAAATTGAATTAGATGTGGAATGAGGTCCTGAATCTGTCCATCCGCAGTTTATGAGGAATTTAGGATTCCTGAAGGGAATCCTGTATCTAAAGGCACAGAAAAGGCAAAGTTTGCTTCCGCTGGTTGCAGAACATGATATTGCGATTTTAGAATTCAAGAATGGAATTAAGAAAAGAAAGAAGTGCTGTCGCGCCTTTTGATACACAGGTAGTTTCATCTTGGGTTGTGGGTTGAAATTAATGGAGCGAACCTAAGGAGGGAGAGAGGAAGGAGGAATTTAAAAATTAAGGCATGCAGAAAAAAATTTGGGAGTTGATTTTTTCGTTATTACTTTTCTCTTGAATGTAACTTTAGCATTTCTTTAAAGCTGATAATATTCAGTTATTGTATTGTTTGCTGTTCGTGTCGCGCAAGGATCTTCGAGACAAAGGGAAATTAGTGAGGGATCTACGTAGCAAAAAGGACCAGCCGGAACCATCAGCATTCGATGCGTGAGTCGATCGATCGTCAAGTGACGCAAATATGGTTTCAATCCAAAATCGGATGTCGCTACAGTGCTGCAGAGACGCGTACGAAGGATGCTTTGCCGTATCCGAGCACTTGGAGAATTCCGACTGCTTCGGGAGATTGTGGAATGTTTATTCCAGAATTTCGCGAGAGAGAAGCATATTGACGTGTACTCGAAAAGCAAGCGTAAGCGTTTTCATTGTTAAATCCGACTCGGCACCGACTTTGAAGGAGGTGACCTCGGCGCGCATCGAGGATATTTCCATCACCGAGGAGACGATCGTGAGTATGATAGGGAAGTTAAAGGTGGACAAGGCGACCAGCCCCGATGGGATTCCCAAGAGAGTCATTAAGGAAACCGCGAGAGAAATATCGGTTCCGCTAAGAATCGTATTTGAAAGCAGATTTTCGCACGGGGAAGTACCTCAGGACTGGAGACTAGCAAGCGTCGTACCGATCTTTAAGAAGGGCGAAAAGAGTAATCCAGGAAATTACAGGCCGATAAGTCTTACGAGTATTCCAGGGAAGATCATGGAGAGCATACTAAGAGACCATCTCTTGGATTTCCTAGAAGGAAACGCGCTCATTCGGGACTCTCAACACGGCTTTAGGAGTCGTCGAAATTGTCTCACCAATTTGCTCGAATTCTACGACTAGGCGTCGGAAGAGAGGGATAAGGGGAATCCTGTGGACATCGCCTATTTAGATTTCGCGAAAGTTTTCGATACTGTTCCTCATAAGAGGCTGCGGGTTAAATTGGAGGCCCACGGGATCCAGGGTAGGACGAGCGAGTGGATCAGTAGCTGGTTGGCAAGAAGAGAGCAACTAGTGATGATAAATGGAGAAGCGTCGAAGGAGGTCGGTGTCGCAAGCGGTGTCCCTCAAGGCGAGGTCCTTAGACCGCTTCTCTTTTGGTCTACATAAATGATTTGGATCTCGGCGTAGAGGGTAAGATAAGTAAATTTGCCGACGACACCAAGATAGGTTTTACCATAAGGGGGGAGGCGGATAGGGCTCGAACCGAGC